>VUQG01001391.1:3789-29021 GCA_015106755.1 Etia nguti | reverse complement strand
TTGTCTTAAGAGAGCTACTCGGAGTGGGAAAGAACTTTACATTAATTTTGAGAACATGTGTTAACAGGCGCCTCTATCATCACATGGACCCCAAATACTTGCCTTTTGTTACTGATAAGACAAAGGAGAACACAGCACTCATCACCCATAAAACTTTTTCTTTATAGGCCTATCATCGTTTCTATTATTACATCTACAACGTTTGAAGACAGAGGGAGAATATCAGTAATGCCAATGCGAACACGATTCTCTCATTCTGTTACTTTAATTAGTCAATGCTTGTGCTGGTCCAACACTTTCATAAATTAGGTCTTTGCAGTCTCAGTGCAAAAAGTGAGTCAAAATAGATAATATTGACTCGGTAATAATGACTTTCTTATCTAACAGTCCTTCATATCATCATTATTAGCTGTTATACCCAGAATAGATTCACATTCTCGGGCAAGAACAACAGTTGTGATGGATGTGGCTGCATTCATTTCAGTATGAGCATGTGAGAGAACTCTGACGAGTCATATGAGCAGTTCAGGATCAAACTGTCTCGAGACCTCGGAGCCCGAAATGGCCCATTCAACTCTGCTCTCTACATATAGTGGACTTTTCATGGCTCAGCAAGCCAATTCTTCACTTTGGCTGCTGAGATGGAGTCAGGGGTTCAAGAGCTTTTTTTGTGTGTGGAAAACCACTGATGCCAGAGTGAGTCAATATGGAGGAGACCTTTTGGATGGGTTTTGTAGACCTCAATCGCTGCAGGAGAGCAACTAAATATTGCAGGTTAGTTAGATGATCCTGCAGGTGGACGGTAGGAAGAAAAGGTTCAACTATCTGAAGAAATCTCTTTTCAAATCTCAACAAGCGAGAAAACAGCACTTTAAAAAAGCAACAGTGGTAGTGCATGTCCGCTCATTATGGGCAATAAAAGCAATAGTCTCTGTAAATATGAAATTCAGAATGATTGTTTGAGTTGGAAACAGCAATTTAAGCAGAGCTGCTCAATTATTCTGTCTTCTACAGGACTTGAGGGGAAAATGAGTCTAAAACACTGAAACAGCTAGCAAACATACTGCTTTTATGTTTATCATATACCTGTGTATAACATGGATGTTTGCACTAATTACTCACATGACAAAATTATACTTTAGTGTCCAGAGGTTTACGGCCTCGGTCAGGATATCATAAGAATTGTCCCCTTAAGTTCACTTAAATGTCAAGCTATGCATGCTTGGCATATATCTGAAGGGTTTTATATAAACATGGAAACATGTGAACTTAAGACTGGGCGAATATTGTTAAGAGCTAACAGTAAGACTCTTTATAGATCTGGGAATGATATTTGACTAGCATAAAAGATGTAAATTTAGGCTTTCCTTGAAAGAAGATTGTGAACACTGTAAGGATATAACTTACTTGATTTGCCTTCTATCTGACAGCCAATGAAGGCAGTAGAACATTTTTGTAGTACAGTTTCTCTTTGCTTTTATTTTATTCATTTTCTTTGTTGGGGCCCATTCACAGAAACATTGATCTCCTCAGAGAAAAGAAGCCTTTTTACCAGATTTACCTACTAGCTAATTTCCATCTGCAGTCAACACACAGGTACACAGCTCTATACAGCTACACATGCAGTATAACACGTTTTATCAGCCACCCCTTAAAGCTGTAATTTTCTTGGAAGTTTTATCAATAAGTGAAAAAGAGTAGCTTTAGTAGTTCTGTTTATTTCTTCTTAGTCAACTTGGGGTTGCATAAAAAGCATGTTTTGCATACTTACCTTACACTTCACCTTGCTATTACTAGATTTGTCCCCTTGTGCCTTAAGAACTGCCTTAATTCCCCTTTGGCATAGATTCTGCAAGGAAGGGTGTTGGTGACTGTGAAGGCAATTTGAATCCAGTGAACTCATTGTCATGTTAAAAAAAACAGTCTGAGATGATTTGATCTTTGTGACATGGCGCGTTATCCTGCTGGAAGTAGCCATCGGAAGATGGGTTCAGTGTGGTCAGAAAGAGATAAGGATGGTCAGCAGGAGTTGGTACTAAGAGGTCCAACGTGCAAAGCCTGAAGTTATAAGAATTGTTTGAATTACTTTTGCCTTCCTATTAGGTTGAAGTAGTCATGCCATTCTCCTATGATCTCTGGAATCAACAAGACAGTTCTCTCTTATAACATTGCTTATTTAAGTAATTCTCTCTCCCTAGTCAGAAAAACTGTTGGTAACTGGATGGTATATTTATCGTAAAAAATAAAAACTCTTGAGTGCAAACTGATAAAGCTGGCCAGAATCTCTCACACAGTATTAAAATGTGTTTGCTAGAACACACAAAATCAAAAGAACTCCTGAATGCTGAGAGCTCCATTTAACAAAGAACAGCAGTGAAAGAGGCCTCTTAAATAGAAAGAGGCCTTGGCACAAAATACAAAGGACTAAGATGGCAACAGACACATTTTCCTGGATTTTTCGTCTGAACAAGAAAACCCACTCAGAGCTGGAAAGACAGTACAAGTAAATAGAGGAGTGGGGAGTGTAACTTGTCTTAAAGGAGCACTCCTGTAATTTGGTGATGTGCCCCCCTAAAGCTGAGACACACAAGTCAAAGATTTTAAAAAAAATTTTTTTAAAGTGAGTAAAACAGAGCCTCGTATACAATATTCTAAATTTCAGTCCCTAATATCCCATAAGAGAGATGAATACAAATGCCCCAAAATTTCAACTGACATGCTTTTATGATTTGTAACACAGGCTTTCTATTCAACAAGTCCTTTGAATTAAATGTCAAACTACATCATCAGTTCATAACCTACAGCAAAGAAAAGCTCTTTGTTCTGATATTTCCATGGAAAGGATAACATCAGTAAATTAGGATTCACAGTGTATTAAGCCTCTTTTGTCACGGCTACAACATCAAATGTGAGGTCAGGGAACAACTGGCGGTTATGAGGTTAAAGGAAACCAGTGCTCTCTGTCAGTCATCAAGCATGATACAGTCTGATGTTTTGTCCATCAATCCACAGAGATTTAACCTGATGTGTGTTTGCTACATGTCAAGGAAACTGACCCGTGCAGGTTTAATTTTTGCGTGTGAGCGCAATTTTAAGGGCAAAAAAAAATTGATCAAATAACACAATGCTGATTCAAATGCAGTCTTCCAATGTGAAAGTGGGCTTGCAAAAATGAGCAAAATTCAAAGGAAAATGATAAAGCAAAGAACTATCTTGGCCACCTCCCTGTCGAATAAACAGAATACTCTGCAGGAGGAGAACAGGAAGGTTTAGGAGCAGCTCTGCATTTGGAGAGGGAACACAAAGAGAGGAGGAGCACGGGGAGAAGGAGACTGGAACTGAGAGGAAATGCTTGTCAGAGAGGAAGAAAGCCTAAGAGAATCAAATTGATGTAACATGTATGGAGAAACTGGGAGAAGAAATAACACTGAGTGAAGCTGTGCATGCAAAGCCACCTACATACCAGCACAGAATGATTGTTCTGCAATGATGACATATTTGCTTTGATTATCATGTTGACATAATGAGTCTTTTGATTAAATCTGGAATAAAGGGTGGATTACAGCAGATTTAATTTATAAGATATGTAATGTTTATGCTCTGTACTAGAATGTGTTAAAGGGGAAAATGGGTTTCAGATTGGTACTGATTAGATAGAGGAACAGAACGTTTACACTAAACGCTATTTCCAGTCATTTCTCATGCGTTATCTTCACATTCGCTGCAACATCATTGTTTACCATCTTCCAAACAGGACACAACAAATTCACCTAGAGAGGAAATACATAGTGTGTTTTCTTTAGTCAAGCAAATAAAACATGTTCTTCATTATTTAAAAAAATGCTTCTTTTCTTAGAAAACAAACACGATGAAGAACAAACTGTTTAGACTTGCCTTAATGTCTGTGTTGTTTGTCACCGGAATACAAAGCTAACAAACAACAAGAACTGACATAAGTTAATATTTTCTAATTGTGACATAAAGGACCTATGGCACGCAGCTTTGCAGGCAATTGAATGTTTATTTATAATTTTTTCAGTGACTCCAGTTAGGCATCTTTACAGCTGTCTCTCTCCAGTGCAGTACACACCACTCTCTTGCCAGGTCCTGGCATCCAACTCTAATAGGGAAGGCGTGATTATACGATGGAAATCAGCTGTGTTGGTCTTCCCCTGACACCAAACCCTGAACCCACTGCTCCACCCCTACCCTGCAGCTGTGCCACAAACCACACCTCCCCACACTAATAAAAGTGTCAAAGATAGATCCAGCACAGAGGTACAGCAATTGGACAGTTTGCAAGTTATTTGTGGCATTGATCCACAGTCGCCTTGTTGATGTCAAATATTAGAGGAGATTAGCCAGATGACTTTAAACTAAGAAGAAGGCAACACTAATTTAAATAGCCACTTGTTTTAACTGAGCAAAGCAGAAGAGCATCTCTGAACCTCAAAGCACGCGGACTACAGCAACAGTAGGCCATACGGGTGCTCACCAAAACTGGATAAAAGAAGATTGGAAAAATGTTTGCTGTAATGATCAATCTCCATTTGACTGCAACATTTGGATAGTAGGGTCAGAACTTTGTGTAAGTAACATGAAAGCATGGATCAATCCGGCCTTACCGTAGCCATGATTCAGACTGTTCTTGGTGGTGTAACGGTGTGGAGGATATTTTTTTGACACAATTTGGATCCCTTAGTACCAATCAAACATTGTTTAAACCCCATGCTCCAAGTTTGGCTTTGGTTTCTTGAATAAGGCTATCTAAATTGTGGATATTTCCTCAGCTAATGCAGCTGGGGATTTCAGCTATTGAGCTGCATCTCCAAACTGGAGTCTTAGATAAAAGATTTGCTGACTAGCTGCTCTCAGAGGCAGGGGAATGAGCATGACAGTAGAAACCATATTGCTGCTGTCCACTTAATTTGGTTCTGAATCAGTGCTCTCACGGCATACATGAAAGGAGCATGCCATGACACACTGTGGGAAATAGAAACTCAGCACCCCCTGGTGTCAGGATGAAAGCCCTGTGTTATCTGTCCTAGCTCATGTTTAAAAAAAGGCCACACAAAAGTAGAAATGAACTGGAAAGAAATCATGAGAGCCATAGCCTAAAATAATCTTCTAGGGGCTTAGGGTACATCAGGCAATAGGTGAACCACACCGCCGAGAAAAGACGAGATTTAAAAAAAAATGGAAAGAAATAAAGAAAAGTTTTGTATGTTATTAAGATTTAATTGTGACTTTTTTGACAACAAGAAGAGCTCAAATTAACACATACATTAATATAATGTCCACGATTAATATCATGCACTGTTGTTAACTAATGCAATAATAGACTAATCTAATGATATTTCTGGCTTATTTTGTTTTATTTTTTAATTTAAAAAAATAACGTTTATTGAAATAAACTGATGTGAGCCTAAACTAAATGTATCCCACTGTCCTGAATGGTAACAAGGAAGTCATGGACACATTCAAACTACTTATTACAAAATGTTAATCTCTTGCTATTTAGGCATACATCACGATGACAGCGGTCTCGCTTATCTGTACAATTTGACCTAAATAAAACTAGCTTAGAAATAGCTACAAACATCCGGAATTGTGGCTTTGCCTTCAAATTAAAAGCAGGTGCCCCGAAAGCATTTGCAATAAAAGGATACAGCATATACTGTAAGTATAACAAGGTGCGAAAAGAAGGAGTATCATTTGATTTAACAACTGAAAAGTCCTAATTTAGCTTTTTTCGCCAAAAATTTGCTAATTTTTCCAGAATTTTCGTTTAAACTGAAAGGTATTTAGTGGAAGTGAGCGAACTTACGTAATCCGTATGACTTGACAGTTTGCCCGCTAAACACGGAACCGGTGCTTCAAGCACGTTTTCTTGTTTTTAGTTATCACCTTTACTCACACAGGTGAACACGTCAGCTTTTATAATGCTGTAGCTATTGTTATAAGTCGTAGGCGTCTCGATTACAGGTGACTATTTCGTCCAGCTCACCCGTCCTTTTCTGTTAGCCTAAGCTCTCATCATGTGGGTGTTCGGTTACGGTTCACTGATATGGAAAGTGGATTTTCCTTACGAGGAAAAGAGAATTGGGTACATAAAAGGCTTCAGTCGCCGGTTTTGGCAAGGCAGTACCGACCATCGAGGAGTACCGGGTAAGGTGAGTATACCTTGCCGGCTTTGGGAACTGATTCATAAGGGCCAGAATGAAAAAAGTACTACTTGATGCAATTTTGCTACAGTGTGTTTGAGTACACGGCAGACATTACTGAAGACAATTCACTTCATTTCGGCTTGTATTATTACAAAGTTAACGCCTTTATGTCCTAACCTTTATTCCTTATAAATGGGCTAGATGTTGCCCTTTAATATTAAAATCCATGTTAGCAATATTCCCCCTAATATGGTGATTTTTAGGCTCCTGTAATCTTATATCGAATTAAAAGCACAACTTTTCTTTGTTTGCCAAGCTTTAAAAAATGTTTTCTTTTTTAATGTAATTCCAACTTTATCCACTTTTTTCCTCCTGGTCTGCCAAGCACTGTGCCCAATCAATAGGTGCCCACATCACAGTCTGGCAACCACTGCATTATAAAGTGTACAGGTGATATTATACAGTGGAGGAAATAATTGTTTGTTCTCCTGCTGAATTTGTAAGTTTGCTCACACACAACGGAATAAACGGTCTCAAATTTTTTAAGGTGAGATGGAAAATATCAACCAGAAATTCAGAAGAAAAAGCACTATATAAAAGCTATAAATTCATTTGCATGTCATTGATTGAAGGAAGTATTTCATCCCCAAGCAAAACATGACTTAGTACTTGGCAACTTGAAACTTCAGCTCCCCCATAGATTTTCTAGAGGGTGATTGATAATCTTTTTATTTCCTCCATTTCCCAATAATGTCACCAAGTTGTCACCTTCTCACCAAGCATACTGTTGATTGTCTTCCAGTCCATTCCAGCCTTGTGGATGTTTACAGTCTTATCCACGACATCCTTTAACAGCTCTTAGGTCTTGCCCATGGAGGTGGAGAGGTTGGGATGGAAGAACCTGATTCTATGGACAAGCATGCTTTACAAACATAATAACTTGAAATCAAGCGCATCTGTAATCGCCTGATTGTAATCTGTGTGCCACATGAACACACGGCCAACCTCTTGGAGCCAGAATTATGGCTAGGTTGTAGGGGATCAAATACTTATTTCACTCAGTGACATGCAAATCAATTTATAATGTTTATCTAATATTCTTTTTCTCTGGACTTTTGGTTGATATTCTGTCTTTCTCTATTAAAGTGAAACTACCATAAAAAGGAATTTATCAGAAATTAAGTAATTTCTCTTTAAGTGAGCAACATTACAAATTCAACAGTGGATCAAATAATTATTTCCCCCACCGTGCCTGTAACCTTTCAGAAAGTTTCCATATCTTGCGATATGTGTGCTAACCAACTAGCACATTAATTACAAAGCCATTTATTATCTGTGTTTGTGTGTTTTTTGCAGCCTGGCCGGGTTGTGACACTCGTGGAGAATCCTGAGGTGAGTTATACCCCCTTTCTTAACATCAGGCTGCAATAACAATTTCTTTGTAGTGTGCCCATGACATATTTCTTTATTAATCATAAAGTCTTTATAATGTCAGAAAGAAATAATTTGTGATTCCAACCCTTTCATAGGTCTTGTTTTATCTGACCACAAATTCAATTAATAGTTTGACAGATGAGCAGAACCATCAATTATCAATGTTTCCTTAGAAACAAACGATAATAGAAATAAAGAAATTATATTTTGGTCATATTCTTGATGTTTTTCCATAAATAAGGATTACATACTCAAAATAGTCCCCATTTGTTTGTTCTTCCCTTCATTGACTGGTAACTTCATTACATAATAGGTAAAAGACTTATGCTTTTATCGTCATCACTTTGATGTTTGCGTTGCAGGAAGCAAACAAAATTACATGTTATTTACACAGTAATGAGAGATTATTACTACCTGAAGGTCATAATCCACCTACCTTGTTATGTATTCTTGTTTTATTGGCTATAATTAAGACAAGAGTTGGAGTGTGAAGGCGATCAGCATACAAAACTGCACAAATTGGATTCCACTTCAGAGAGAACTTTTTGTGTTCACTTCATCTTGAATAGAAAGTGCTCTACTTTAAATATAAACAGTGTTAGTGTTGCAGAGTTTCATGCTTTTACAAGATTGACAGGAGTGAAAACAGCGAAAGGAGATAACCTCTTATAGACAGTACTGTGCAAAAGTCTTGAGCCACCCCTCATTTCTTATGTTGCTAGGAAAATGGGAAATAGACTTCTGGAATAGTTCTCCAGACTTCTAAAGATATTTCAAGTCTTTTTTGGATGTTGGCTGCCTTTTGTTCTGTTCTCTGTCAAGGTGATCCCACTCTGCTTTAATAATTTTGAGGTCTAGGCTCTGGGGAGGCCAATCCATGTCTAATAGTGTTCCATTGGCAGTTTCTTGCCAAATGCTTCCCAGATAGTATTTTTATGTTGGATCAATGTCTGATTGTACTTTTCAATGTTTATTTTTCCATCAATTTTGATAAGATATCCAGTACCACTGGCTGAAATGCAGCCCCAAACCACGACTGAGCAGTGTTTCACAGATGCCCATAGACACTCAATGTTGTACCTCTCTCCTGACCATGTCTGTACTTACCAAAGGCAGTTTGAACCAGGAATTTCATATTATATTCATCACTCGATAAAATCTGTTGCTACTGATTTTCAGTCCAGTTCCGGTAAGACAACCAAACAAACAAAAAAATAAAACAACAAAATTTCTGAAAATGATCAGGTACAACCACTGGACTGAAAATGAGTGAAAAAGCAGCCAATGTCTAGAAGGAAAAAGTTTGAAAGACCTTCAGAAAGCCTGAAGAACTGTTGCTCAAGATAGGGCAGGGCAATATGGCCAAAAACATTTATCATATTATATATTTGAAAATTTGCGATAACGATATAACTGACGATATAATTGACGCGAAACAAAATACTTTACAACTCCAAAACTTTGATGGGTTTTTTTGCACTAATAATGTGTTTTCACTTAAACAAGCAGCTGTTTTTTATGTGCATTAAAGCTATTTAAAAAATTTAACAGTGCAAATGCAAATTCCTTGCTGACAGTTTAACGAAAAGGCATTTCCAGTGGAAATGGGTCGACATATCCTGACCATAACCATGTATAATATCCACAAAACCTAAAAAGAGGTTATACACACACAATACAGTAAGTAATATTATGTTGAAGCACAGTACGTATTACTCCGCGAGGCTCCTGACTATGGTAGCCGTAATGCTCCGACAATCCATCAAGCGGTGCGGCTTCGTAGCTTACCAAAGTCGTATTAAAACTAGTGCTGTCAGCATTAATCTCGTTAAAATGACGTTAACGCCATAGCCGCGTTAACGCGGCAAATTTCCGTTAGCGACTTAACGCGGATCATCCCGTGCATGGGGCTGGACGGCGCTAACGCGTTGACGCCGTGCAGCCCCAGGTTTTTCGGCCTGCTTGCATGTTCTACCAAAAATTGTGCTTTGGTGGGTACCTGACGGACGAAAACCAATCCAGTTCCCCACCACTGAAGTTGGCACCATTTTTACAAACCAATTCTGGTTCATCTGTTTCATTTAACGAGCCGCTTTCGCCCTTCTCATTCTCCGTCGCCGCCATCCCTTTTCCGCCATGTGCGTATGAAAACAAAGGCACTGCGCATGCGCGTTTTACCCATATTCTATCGCAATATTTCATTTTCTTATCATTGCCTAACGTTATACCGGTATACCGTGAACGGTATGATATGGCCCAGCCCTAGCTCAAGATGTCTTTAAAAAAAGAACTTGAAAGTCTGACTTCTTGAAGGCAAAATGTATAAAAAGGAGGAGTGGCTTGAGAATTTTGCACAGTACTGTAGTATGAGTTGTGATGTAGTAAAGCATGGCAGGAATCTGTTTTAGAACTGACTGATAAGTGTGATAAGTTTGAAATAAATGCTGAAAAATATCAATTATAGTTTCTTAGTCCAAGGTAAAGTCCTTGGATGTCTTTACTTTGCAACCATATAAAATACAATAAGAAATACTCACACCGGAGAAGCGAGAGAGTAATTGATTATAATAATTTTCATGGGCGTGAGTATGGTCAGTGTTTTCGAATGTAACATTGGTTATGTCAATTATGTGATTTTTGACTTTTATTGTGACCTTAGACAAGATGATTATATATCATCATTTATCAAATGTAAATGCTTATAAACTTACTGGACACTTTATTAAGGACATGGGCATTGGTAGTGGTTGGAACCCTTTTTGCACTGCCTTAATTCTTCAATGCATACATTCAAAAAGGCTCTGGAAACATTCCTCTAAGATTTTGGTCCATATTGACATATTTTGTCTTTTTTGGACTATTGTCTATAAACCCTAGAGGTGGTTGTGTGAGAAAATCCCAGTAGATCAGCAGTTTCTGAAATACTCAGACCAGTAAGTCTGGCACCAACAACCATGTCACATTCAAAGTAATTTAAATCACCTTTCTTCCCCATTCTGTTGCTTGGTTTGAACTTCAGTAGGTATTCTTGACCATGGCCACATGCTTAAATGCATTGAGATGCTGCCACCAATTGGATTTGTGTGAAGAAGCAGTTGAACTGGTGTACCTAATAAAATGCCATCAGGTTATGGACCTCTCAGTCATTTTACTTTCCTCAGGGGTGTGTTTGGGGTGTTGCCTACAAACTGCCGACTGGCCGGGAGGAAGAAGTGAAGCGCTACCTCGACTACCGAGAAAAAGGTGGTTATCAGGTCATCACGGTGACCTTTCACCCCCGTCCACCACTCACTTCCTCGCCAAGCCAGACGCTGATCTACATCGGCTCCAAGGACAATCCCAACTACCTCGGCCCCGCGCCCCTGGAGGAGATTGCCAACCAGATCATCAACTCTACTGGTCCAAGCGGGAAAAATACGGAGTACCTGTTTCAGCTGGCTGACGCCGTGAGGGCTTTTCTGCCCGAGGACTCAGACACGCATCTGTTTTCTCTTGAAACTTTAGTAAGAGAGAGGCTAGAAAACGGACAGAAAAACTCAATTTAGGTAGCTTGTAATTAAATTAGTAACAGCACATGATTTTTAAAAATGTATGTATTAGGCTGGATTAGTCACATGATCTCAGGGTTTAAGGTATACTTGTCCAATAAAGATGTTTGTTACATGTAGGATGGGACCTGTTGACCTCATTAGTTGACTAAATAATTTTAGTTTGTTCAGGATTTCAGTGCAAATAAATATCCACTGAAAACTGCTTCAAAGTAACAAACACATAAACTGGTATAGAAAACATGAATTACCAAAAATGTACAAATCATAAGATATGTTTCAATATAAATCACTACAGAATGGTTTAAATATATATGGTCTAAATATAGGTATTTAATATCTGGCATCAACTAGCCAAGATTAGACAAAGAATTGCTAATGTTATCGCATATTAGTTATTAAACATTTAACACTCAGACTCACCTAAGCTGCTTCAAGTCTGGTTTAATGTTTGTTAAATATACAGGTAAAAGTCTTGAGCCACCCCTTATTTCTTTATATTTTGCTACGAAAATCGGGAAATGGGTACAGCGTAGAGGCCAGTCTAGCAGTGTGAGATCATCAAAAATGAAGCCATTACCGCATGATGGATTAAAATCTGATGGTACTTTCTTGACATCTCTTTTGACCTTCTTTGTACAATGATGACAATTTGAACCAAGAAACAAATCACTCTGTAAGACTTTTATATATAAATATATATGAGAATATATCAGATTTTTTTCCTATATCTTAAGGACATGACTTTCAGATACTGTATATCTGCTGTAGATAGTTTTGTCTTTTGTCCTCAAGTTGTCCAGTTTCCCTCAAATGTTTCCCTCATAGGACACAATGCACATTCGTGACAAGTTTTCAGCTAATAGCACTTTGGAAATCACCTTGCTGGTGCACTTTTATTCCTCTGAAAATGGTCAGGTACAAGGACTGGACTTAAAGTGAGTGAAAGAGCAGCCAATGTCCAAAGAACAAGACCTTTAGGAATTCTAGAGAACTACTGCCCAAGCTCACTTTAAAGAATTTGAAGAAAGTCTGGCTCCTTGGAAGCAAAATGTAAAGAAATTAGGGTTGGCACATGTCTTTTGCACAGTACTGTATGACAAAGAGATATCCAAGATAATATGTTTAACTCTAGCTCTAAGGTGGTTTCATAATCAGACACAAAAACAATGACACCCTCATGAGATGCAGCTGCAAGTGCTAATTAGCTCACGTTAGCATGGTAAACACTGTAAACATTTCACCTTCAGAAACATCAGCACCGTTAGTACTGTCACCGTGAGCATGTTAATGTTAGTGTTCAGCTCAAGGCACTGCTGTGACAAATGACAGCCTTTCATTGTCAGTGTAGGCTTTCTTTCCTGTCCTGCTATGGTTAGTCTAATGTGTTCCTTAAGTCTTCTACTGAACCGTTTATTTAAAAAAACCTTATTGCAATTAAAACATAATGGTGCCCCAATTATTTTTCCTTGTGGTTTTTTTTTTAGTAAGTTTAATTAAATAAATCTAAAACTTGACTAATAGGTTGAAACGCTGTAATAAATACAGCTAAAAAAATGCGTCTAACCTGGTAATGCATTTTTTCTAAATACATCTCTCTTCGTGCTTTGACGAAGTAGTTGTCATGAAAATCACTTTAAGCAAACACACATTGTTTAGTCTAACCTTTACTTACTCTGTGTCAAGATTAGTAGTTCTAGCACAGGGGAGCCGGCATCAGCTGCTTCTCATTCTGCCTGCCTCGGTCTCAGCACAGTGAACACATCAAATTCAACACGACTGCATCAGAAAAACATCAACAAGCGGAATAAAAGAGTGACAGCTCGATCTGTGATCCCATCTTTAAAACACACACACACTCGGGTGAGACACAAGTGGACTATTTCTTCTGCTACATCAACCTACCTTTGCTTACTTTACAGTCATAATGTTCCAGTCTTTAGCATAGATAACTTTATCTTTGAGACATGACTGGAAGTAGCCCTAAGAAGATGTCTACACTGTGGACATTCAAAAAAAAAAAAAAATGAGGTAGGCTCTGGGTTTCAAACGATACTCCGTTGGCACTAAGGGGCCCAAAGTGTGCCATGAAAATATCTCTCAAACCATTGCACCACCAGCACCCCCAACCCCTGATACAAGGCAGGATAGATCCATGCTTTCATGTAGTTTACATGAGATTTTGACCCTACCATCCAAACAGACTCATCAGATCAGGCAATTTTTCCAAGCTTCTGCTGTCCAATTTTGGAGAGCCCATGCAAATTATGGCCTCAATTTCCTGTTCTTAGATGACAGGAGTAGCACCTGGTGTGGTCTTCTGGTCCTGTAACCTATGAACTTCAAGGTCCGACGTGTTGTGTGTTCAGAGATGCTCTTCTCCCTTACTTTGGTTGTATTGAGTTGTTATTTGAGTTACTATTGTCTTCCTACCAGCTCAAAGCTGTCTCCTCTGACCTCTAGCATCAACAAAGCATTTTCACTCAGAGAACTGCCGCTCACTGGATATTTTGTTTTTGTACCTGTGTCTGTAAACCCTACAGATGGCTGTGTAGGGATCCCCAGTAGATCAGCAGTTTCTGAAATACTAAGACCAACAACTATGTTCAGAGTCACTCAAATAACTATTTTCCCCCCATGCTGGTTCTCAGTTTGAAATTCAGCGGTCCTTCTTGACCATGTCTGCATGCCTAAATGCACTGAGTTGCTGCCATGTGACTGGGTGATTAGATATTTATGTTAATAAGCTATTGAACAGGTGAACCTAATGAAGTAGCCAGTGAGTAAATATATCCTGATGGACTGGTGATCTGTCCACTGTTTACCCTCCTTCTCACCCAATTTAAAGCTAGAATAGGCTCCAGTTCCACCCAACCCTGAATTGGATGAGGGGTTAAGAAAACAGATGGATAATTATCAATACATAATCTATGAAAATAAGTCAAAACACAAAGTTTAGACAGTTAAGTTTTTCGAGCATTCAACTGTAGAATATATTTTCAATTTTTAGCACTAAACTCAGCTTTTTTGACATTGTGCATTCAAAAAAAACAAAACAAAAACTGCTCTTTTCATGTGTTAGTCAATCTAAAGGACTCCAGTGCGACATACATGAACTTGTTAAAACTCAGACCTGAGATTTTACTGGGCTGTAGCAGTAAAAGGGGTCTAGCTACGCTGATGCTAATATGCACTGGCTGTAGTAACAGGGTGCAGTGGCAGCTGAATCTTGGCACAAAACTATCCTTGCAAGAAGAAGCTTTTATGTTTGAGCTCTGCACAGAATGAAGTGTACTGCTATGTGACATGGCTGCACACAGATAAACAGCTGGTGCTTTACACAGTCAGCCAACCCTGCAAACATGCAGCACCGAACACTTGAAAAGAAGCACCACACTTTACAAATAATGCATTTACTTAACAGGACACGGTAAATTCTCAGTGCACAGCTAATTAAGAACATTACAAAATGTGGCCTATAGAAATATGACACCATTATTACAGCCGGTCACAGATTTTTATGATCTAATATGATATATACAATTTTTATTTCTTCTTTTTATTTATATAAATCATATAATTAATGTCAGTATGAGGTATTATATATCATGAGTGCTTTAAAATAGCTTTATAAGTGTTGGATTACAATATAGCTGTAGGAATAAAACAACGGTTATTTTTATATTACAATTTCACATATATTTCAGAATATATCGTATACATTTATATATATTTATAATTTCACACATGAACATTATCATGAGGGAATGTTTTCCTTGTATTTGATAACATGCACAAGTTAGAATTCTTTTAAAAGTACATAGAGGAACAATGATGATTAGCAATAAAAAGACTTTCTCAATATAAACCAAACCGTTACCTCTAAAGTGGCCACCTTTGGGGCTGCTTAACTGTTTTGCGAGAACGACTAAAAACGCCATGTTAGTTAAAAATTTGAAACCATTGCTTCCTTGCTGGGTTTAGTGAAGGCCAATGGCGGCAAGTGAGGTTCCAGAGGGAGAGCGCCCAGCCAGCATTATCAGATATTATTTTAACAGGCTGCACAGAAGACTGGAGTTCCCAGCAGTTGTGTAATTCATTTCTCTGATAGTGGTCCTACATGGCTGGCGAGGACCTGGGAAGGCAGGAAATGGCTGTCTAGGCGTAATAACAGGGTGACACCAGCAGGTCTGTGAGCACGAGCAGCTGATCGTCAGTGAAGCACTGCCGATGCTCCTGCCAGTTATCGTGGTGAGTACGCCGAAATTCTGACAAGGTCTTCTTCACCGTCATCTTTGGACAAGAAAATCAAAATCATCATGAATACTTATAATCTAGGTGAATGCAGTGTGCACATTTAGAAACAACACCACAAAACACAAGTGAGTTTAACCAATGTATCAGCTTTACTGGACTTTTATTGTGCTCTTCCCTGCTTTCTGTCACCAAAAAAATGGTGGATGCTCATATTAAGCCTGTCTGAAGACTGAAATCTCTATGTTGCAATATTTTTTTCCCAATCTTAGCTCTGTATGATATCCTACAGAGCTCTGGTGGCTGGCGCTTTGGCTGTGAACACATGAGACCCAACCAGCTGCTGTTCAAACTGCTGTTTTCATGTGAAGGGCAGCCAATCAGAACAAAGATGGCTTAAAGGAAGGAGGAAGGGACCTAAAAGGGTTTGTTTTAAACAGAATATGAACTAAGATGTGGCAACAGGGCCAGATGATGGTAAATATATGGTAAATAAGTAATGACCTGAACTATGAATCATGCAAAGCTACTTTTTTAGCATCCAAGAATAAAAATAGACATCCATCTTAAGTATCATTTTTAGAGCATGATTCCTCAGTGCACATTTAGTCCTCTACATGCTGACAAAGATCAACATCCCATTCATGAAAAAATACAATTATCTGCCTCATTGCTAGAGCCCTGGTGATACATCAGCTGGCTGATATCAACCAATCACAGATAAACTGGTATCTGCTTTTTGTTGACCGATGAAGGCATCATGAAATTACGGACATGATCACATATTATTCTTTTTAAAAGGACACAACTCATTCTTCATAAAGTAAATAAAAAAAGACCAATGAGGGCAGTCTGATGGTACTTCTTATTATTTTTAGAATTTCTATAAAACAAAAAAATTGACTAAAGCAGAAAAACTAAGCATATTAATCCATCATGAATAATAATCATTAGCTTTACGTTTGTACCATATTTAATTTAACAGCATTTTCAGCAGAGTGCTTTTACAGGTTTTGTATGACTAAAATTACTTAAATAAAGGGAGCCAATGTTTCCTCCACTGCTGTGTGCATGTGGGAGAAAGAGAAATACCTGGTGTTCTCATGCCTTCATCTGAGTTCAGTTGAAGTGTTCACATATGCGCAAAAAATGCTGACTAATAGATCTGAGTTGTTATGAGGGCTGAAAGGGACCAAGTGTGAAAGCATCCTAGATTTTTATAGAACACAATGCAGAAAAACATGCCTGGGATCATATAGAAATGTTGCCTTCACACAGCACACGCAGCAGAGCATACATTACAGTGTATTAACCAACAGATACTCTATGAGTAGTTAATAATCTTCTACTTTTGAATGCAAACAAGTATATTTTTATTTGAAAAATATGCCGTATACAGCTCTATGTGGTATATGTAGTCTATATAACTATTAACTGCTCTCTACCAGAGGCCTGAGAGTTTGTCCACGTTTGTCCTTTTCCATAGACTGGTATGTATAATAAAAAGGTAACAGAATAATTTTGAATCTGTCAACCACAACAGGGAAAAGAGGATTGTTATTTCTCAAGTGTGAATCTAAAGATATTTGGCTTCTAGATAAACAAGATGTAATGCATGATTCAGGGCCAAACCTTTATATAAACTAATATACATGAGCCCAAAGGGATGTGTTGTTTCTCGGTAGTGGAACATTTCCATTAAAGTCTGTAGTAAAGTCCTGCAATAAAACGAATGTTGATAGCAACTGTTTTTCTTGCTTCATTTGTTTTGAACAGTGAACGTTCATACCCACCCTTGATTACAGCCACTATCTATTACAATGAAGCCTACACTTAAGTTTAAGTACATGAACTGCAAACTCAAAAGTTCCTGTTTTGGCTGGTAAATCCTCTATCTAGAGACACAGAATGTAAAATGCAGATTAGCAGCTGAAAATATTTGCAGCATCGATCTAAATTGTTTACAATAATTAAAAACTAATTTGGAAAAATAATTTATTCATTATACACTGTTAGAAACTGTTGTTTCTAGTTAGCTAAGTATGAAGTAAAATGTTATTTGGCTTACGAAGGAAAGTCATTAATTAATCAGATGATGATTAGATGATAAGAACACCTTCCTGACTTTTTACATGTATTTTTGATTACATATGTATATGGACGTGGTTCACAGTAGTGATTCTGCAGCAATCGCGCTAATCGGAAGCATCACTCTTAGGGGGGCACTGAGCGGAAACTTGGTAACCAAGTTTGCTAGTATATACTGATAAGTTAGCACTCCAGTGACTTGCCAAAAACTGACATTTCTAACTCCAAATAACCCCAAACGTTGGGCCACAATCCTACTTTGAGCCTTGAAAATATGAACACTAGACGCTTGTGGATATGTCCACCTTTTAAATACAGCCTATGATTTACAGTAACCAACATATGTGTCCTTTACTATAATGGACAAAATCTACTATTTCTACCAGATTCTATTTTTTTAAAATGAATCTTTCCGGTAACAGACATGTTAGTCAATAGTTTTACAAATACAATATTTTAACTGTATTTTATTGGATTTTCTTTCTCATCTTTTTCACTTTCCAATGGGAGAGGCACTAAATCATCGTCATCATTGGCTCCACACCACTATAATGTATTATTCAAACTCTGCTCTACGGATTACATTGTATGTATTCTTCATGCCTGAAGTAAGACCAAAGACTCAATTTTCTCCTCAATTGGACAATGAAATTGTATTTTTTCAGCTCACACTGTTTTGAGCAAGATGTTTATATATGAGTGTGTGTGGTAGGGCTAATGCATGCGCGCACCTCTATAGGCTGTGGGTCATTGAGATGGCTGCTCAGGTCCATCAATATCTGAGGCATCCAGTCTGGGACATCGTAGGGGCTCGACAGGATGCACGCACTGAGGCCGAGCACTCCAGCATGGCGCCGCACTAAATCTACACACACACACACACGCACACAAAGGGAGAGTTAAAATAGCTCTTAGAATCTCAAGGTTCGCATTTCCCCTGGGATAAGAAAGGGTAATAGGGCAAGTATTATTGTGATTGCCTCACTGTGCGATTGTGATGCGCACGGAAATGTGTGTGTGTGTGTGTGTGTGTGTGTGTGTGTGTACCTGTGGAGGCCAGCTCCCCTCGGGCCTTGGGGAGGCAAGTCTGACTCAGCGTCTGGAGCTGTGTCTGCAGACTGGAGTCCAGAGGGAAGAACTGGCACTGCAGTAAACCACTGAGGGTGGTGCATGCCATGTCCCTCACCTACGGTGAGAAAGAGAAAGGCGGGACAGGAAGGAGAGAAAAAGGGAGGAAAAAACAGGCCCTTGAAGATCAGAACTGACAAATAAAGAATGCTGTGGAGAACACGAGGCATTTTTAGGGGCGAGGAATGCATGCGCAATTTATTAAGGGAGGCGAGCCCAAGGAGATCGGTGAACAGCAAGGTACACGGGACAGATATAAGCAAAGGAAGGGAGGAGGAGGAGGAGGAGGGATAGATGCTGAGCTGAGTTGATGTAAAATTCAGTTGCAGAACATCACTGCCTTCCTGCATCACTTTGCATAAATTATGAATAAGCTCTGAGTGATGGTTGAGGCACTGTAACAGACAGTGATACGAGGACAAAGCATTAATCAAGTCTACACTCACACAGTTAACAAAATATTAAGAGAAGTATCTGTGTTGGTAATTTAGACAATTCAGCTGGAGTGCAGGGGTTATTGATTTTCACCTGTGCTGTACATCCAGATCAATAAACGTAGACAGTTTAAAGGTTTTAAAAGCAAGACAAGTGGGACATTGATTGCTCAAAAGCTGACATTACTCAATATTTCAAGAGACTTCTGTTCTCCGAGCACCAGTTGTAAAGCTTTTTTTTATTCGATTCAATAAATAAACATTAGTAAGTAATTTAGAGGATTTAAAGTCAAGACAAATAAACAATTATTTTTGGGTTTAGCTTGAATGTTATTTTTAGATCATCCAAGCTGCCACCGACAAAGAGATTTCAGGCAGCCACAGTACTCAATCAACATCCCTGTAACTACAGTGAGCACTGAGACAGAATGTTATTTTTAAGCAATAACTGTGAATGGAAAAGATGGATTAAGGTTTAGGTTAGAAAAGCAGCCCTTTATTATCTCCTGACAGAAATCCCAGGGGCTGTGTTAAACCAGTGCTTGTGAATACGTTACCTCAAGCTGCTCATCTAGCAGCAGCTGCATCACCAGCTTTCGGATGCGGAGAACCTCAGCGGGCACACTGAGCAGAGTAAACAAATTGTAGAAAACCATGATCTGGAGGTAGGTCAGCACTGACAAGCGCGCATGCCATGACCTGCTGCCTGCCATCTAAGGAGAGGGGAGAGAGAAAAGGGATGAGATAATGAGAGACAAGTTGGAGTTTGTACTGAGGCCCCAAAGGTCCTGAAGGTGATATCTTGCTCATAAAAGATATATAAACTTGAATACACAAGATCCATATATAATACTTTCTCCTTTCATGCAATTAAAATATTTCAAGAAGCATGTGGATGATTCTGTGAGGCTGTGCTTGCACAATATAAGTATGCCAACATATTCATAATCACAGATCTATTACGCTTAACAAGTATAAATATACACAGAATGTGTAGAAATAAGGGTATACCATATACACTTACCATATTCTGCACCACATTCTGACCTTTTTAGTGCATTTGGTTACACTGTGCACATTTTAATGCAGAATAAAAATACAGATTGCAACAGAAGACAAATATTTTGGCATGTGGTTGTGCTGGCCATACCACCAAAGACCTAATAAACAAACAAACTGGCTAACATATGAACTATTAATGTTGTTTCCCGATGCTTCTCAGCTGGGGTTTATAAGATTTTCAGTTGTGTGGTTTCACACATATCTACTCGTTATCATCCAAATCAATGGTTATCATAATAAAGATGTAAACAGGCATTCTTATCCTGATTCTTGACTATCTGTATCCATAAACTAAAGTATAACTTAATGAGGAAAAAATGTCTGTCCATCCATCCATCCGGGTATGTGGGTTCAGGTTACCTGAGACAGCCACACATCCCTCCCCCTAGCCACATGCTCCAGCTCTTCTGGGGGATACCAAGTCATTCTTAGTAACCTAGTAAAGCGATATAATGTTCGTGAGACATATCCAGAACACTGACTCCTTTCGATGTGGAGGAGTTGTGGCTCCTCCACATCGACCTTCTTAGTACCTTCTAAATGACCAAGCTCATCATCCTATCACTAAGGCTAAGGCTAACCTCCTTTTCAAGGAAGCTCATTTAAGCTGCTTGTATCAGCGATGGGTGCGCAGCCAAACATGAAGCAGCTAAGAAAAAAGGTTTTAAGCCTCATCTCGGGGCTAGTTTACCGTGCTCTCTGAGCTTTTTTTTTTTTTCACAAATCAGATTTGACAGTTGTCAGTATGTACAAATAATTACTCCAGAGGGGTAGCCAAGATGGTAAGACATGCTTCAGTAAACTATTAATGGCATTAATATTGCAGGTATACTAAATGCACAAGGTGTGCAGTACAGTGCTGTGATTTCAAGTTTTGTGCATATTTGTCGAACTTAAATGTTTTAGATCATCAAACAATTTTAAAATTAGATAAAGATATGCAGAGGAAATACAAAATGTAGTTTCAGAATAAATTATTTCATTTATTAAGGGAAAATAAACCTTTTTCATGGCGCTGTAGGCAGAACAGTACTTTTCTCAGTGTAGTGTATGTGCTTATAAACCTTAATAAATTAAAGCTCAGACCTGATGATGGCTCTGCATGAAATGTTAGTTTTAGGGTTAGGTTACAAAACCTGTTACAATTGATTTTGAAAGTCTGTATCAAATTTCTGCTGCCTACAAATTACCATAAACAGTTGTTGATCTGCAACTTTTCATTGTGCACAGCACCAGATCCACATGAAAACCTTTTGGTGTTAGATCAGAAAGAAAACACAGCAACAAAGTAAGGATTTCCCACCAAATGAAACTATTTCTTTAAATAACTGTTTACACCCAGGACTTCCCAGAACATAAAAGATTTATGTTTAGGTGAAGGTGAAACAAAAAAAAATGTTGCAACGCTTCCTCATCCCTTCGATATGAAGGTAGTTTTAGAACAGCTATTTCACAACAGAGGTACCACTCACATAAAAACTCACAGCAGAAATTCTGCGAGCCAATTAAAATAGCATAGCTTGTTTTTAGTCTAACACAATACCTTGGGAGGTTAGGCTTGGAACACTGACAGCAGGCAAGTGAGGCAGTTGTGAGTGTGTGTTTTTGTGAGTATTTCTGGATTTGTGTGCACATATTACCTCTTCCAGTGCAGCCAGAACCAGAGGGATGTGCTCAGGATACAGCAGGCCCTGGGACATGAGAGAGAGACACGTGCGTGCATCCTGCTTCATCTCATCATAGCTCTCATCAATCTCCACTGGGGCAATCTGCAGGGGGAGAGAGAAAACAGAGAGAGAGAGACAGAGAGAGGTAGAAAGACAAGGAGCAACGCACCATTTTGAGTAAATGAAGAGAGAAATTGAGTTTAATGGGCAAGTAAGATTGAGTGGGTAATAATGCTGTGCTAGAACCTGTGTGTGTGTGTGTGTTTGTTCTTACCTTGAAGAGTAGAGGCAGGAGCTGTAGCTGCTGCTGAACAGGAGTGGTAAAGGTTCGCCCTGCACTCGTCATCAGCCATTTTAAGACTGCAAATAGCACATATATACACACATAAACACACAAGGAAAGTTTGAATTGCTGGCAAATGATATAAAAAAAACCCACAGAACTGGAGCTGCTTGGCCCTGGTAATAAAACACAATCTATCATTATTTAGTATCTAATGACTTGTATAATTCCACAGCCACATATTTGTCTGTATAATGGAGATTACAGTAATAACAGAAACCGAAAGAGCAGCAATGCACAAATACAGATACAAAACAATGAGATCTAAATTCAGTCTGTGGCAAACTACAAAAAACTGAAGCAGGCGTGACTACCGTAATACAACAAAATCTGCAAAATAATTACAAAATCTTTAAGTTCAAATAACTTTCTATACTCAGCCGCTAGGTCATTTTTATATGTAGAGGTTTGCATATATGTCTGTCTATCTTTCACTGGAAAAATATTCTGCACTAGTATTAGTTTAAAGTATTTAACGTTATAAAAATTTCCCAGTGGTGCCTATCCTCTTTCATCTAATGTAATTACAAAAATTTCTCATGTTCAAAATCATTTATTTTAACTCATTATAACTGAATGTGAATTACTATTTAGGGTTAGACAGTTCCGCTGACTATGACTATTAACTTTTTTTCTATTTAAATGATTAATCTGCTACTTGGAGGTATTACTCCTTTAACATGTGATTTTCAGTAAATTAGAAAATTCATAGACAATAATAAAAATAATTGACCTCTGTGTTCATGTCACCTGCCCACCCAGCTGACAGGATAACAACAATACCCCCCAAAATTTGAATATAATACTGTGCTTAAAAAATTTACATTTTTATCTCCTATGTTGAAATACCGCTTTCATTTTTTAATCAGTAATTCTATTAGCAGTCTTAACTATTTCAATTATTAATTCACAACAATTTAACTGCTACTTTTAAGGTTTTCATACTTTCCTTAGATCATTTCACGTATTTGTATTTCAGATAGCTATTTACATTTTTATTAGTAACACCTTATATATGTTTTGAATAAATGCTGGTAACAAACTGTTTATCTGTTTTGTCTGGATAATACATCACTCATCCATACAATCAACTAATAAATTCAATCGCTCAACTACATCATTTCAGATTTTGAATTGTTATTCTTTTCATTTCAGCAAGCTATAAACTGTATCGGTCTACAATCTTTGTAATCAAATTGTAGTTTATATTTATGTAGCTTGTGCCAACACAACACAGCTGGACTCAAAAATGGCAAATTCATACTTCTGACTCTTTGCTACATTTTCTTTCCACTATAAATATTATGTAGGGCGGAAAGTGAACACTCCTTCATCGAAAAGACAATTTGCTTCTGGACGCTGGAAATTTCATTTTGCCTGAATACAATTGGTTAAATTAGACTAGCCTCTATGACGAAAGCAAAATCGATGTGAAATGTAGTTTAAAAGACTTCCTTATGTGACCTGGACAAATTACATATTATACTAAAGAGACCTATCCAAATATTGAGTTGGACTCCTTTCCATAATTCTTTTTTGACATGCTTGAACACACACGGGTGAAATTTCCTATCGATCTACACCTCACTACCGTTTAAAATATATTTGAAAGGTGAAATCAATAAAGAATCACAGCTTTTAATTTGGTCCATCTAGTTTTAGCGTGACTGTCTATTTCACCAAGAGAACAAGCTTATATAGCAAGAGAGAGAGTGTGAGAGACTCGCAGCCACTGTCTGTCCCTGGCCTTCCTGCCTAAAGGACACACAGTTTACTTCTTTTCATCCACATTCTGACCCGTCTTGAGCAGTTTGACAGCCTGGGTGCGCTCATCTGTCTCCTGGGTGTTCTCCTCATGTACGTGGTTGTGGATCTCCGGCTCCGATGTGAGGGGCTTGAGTCGCTCTAGGACCCGTGTGACGAATTCTGCCACATGGGGGGAGGTAGTGGGCCGGGTGTGGGGCAGAGCAACGTCTATCATGAAGATATAGGTCAGGACACTGGAGAGAAAAGAGCAGAAAAAGGGTAAGGGAGCAGAGAGGAGAGAGATGAGGGGGAAATACAGTACGGGAGCAGATGAGACAGAGTTAGAGATAAATAACGAGCCTTTAATTTGAACAACCCAAAGAGTACACACAAGCTAATGAGATTAACCCATTTAGACACGATTATGTAATCCAGAATAAGTTCTTCACCTGCCAATGCGCTCCCTGACATTTTTATACACCTGGGTGAGTTTGGGCTCCAGGTAGGCTAGCAGCCTGTGCAGCAGATCAGAAACTCTCCACTGCTGCTGAGCCAGACCTCCCTGAAGCACATACAGCAAACTGACAGAGACAAAGAGAGGGGGCAGATGGAAGAATGGGGGGTCGTTGTGTTATTGCGGGCATGTCTGCTCAGCATACGTCAGCTCAGGTTACTACTGCAGCCTGAAATCAGAAACCTCTTAAATACTGTAAATACTCTGTATGCAGTTATCATGCACACACACACACATTACCTGGCATCTCTGAATGAGCTGCCCTCTCCGCTGAGGGGGCTCTCCATCAGCAACTCAAACAGCCAGTGGAGTTTCCTGGGGTCCCTCCCCTCCTGTTGGACAGCATTCAATACGAACAGCACTTTTTTAGGGCAATAATTTTCATTGGCTTTTTATTGTTTTGTTTTTGCATAATCATAATTATGTTAGAACTGTCACTCAGCAGCACAACCAAAACAGGATGGCTCAGGGATAGCCTTATGCCCTCATTGTTCCAAACAGCATGCTTTATGCTCCAATAAGACGTAGGCAAGAACGGCAAGAACAAAGCTGTTCTGTTTAATGTTAAGGAATTTGTAGTGAATAACACAGTCAATAATGCAGCTAAATGGACGGTCATTTATACAAATATCTAATCAGCCAATCCAGTGCATTTAGGCATGCAGACATGATCAAGGTGACCTAGAGATCAATTTGAGCAAAATGGGGGAGAAAGCTGATTCAACCATCTCTAGGGTTTACAGAGAATGGTCTGAAAAAGAGAAAATATCCAGTGAGCAGGAGTTATGTGAATAAAACTATTACACACAAGGTATGCAGAAAAACATATCTGCATGTACAACAGGCA
>VUQG01001389.1:4914-19378 GCA_015106755.1 Etia nguti | reverse complement strand
TTGTGCACCAGTAAAAAACATATCTATGTCTTGAATTTGAAAAAAATTCAAATTCAAGACATAGATATGTCTTGAATATCTTTATTTTTCACTAAAGAGGGGTTCAGTGAATGTGCATATGAAACTGGTGGGGTTCGGTACCTCCAACAAGGTTAAGAACCACTGTTCTAAACACTATCAGTACTTGCTTAGGAAAGCATGCAAGATGCCCCTTCACGACATTAACACTCTACATTCAAGAATAAAACTTGCCAAGTACATTCAGATGTGAAAGGAGTAGTTTATGTTCATCCTTATATGACAAGCTGTGAACGACAGACACTAACTAATGCCATAATCCAGTGTGTCATGTCATCAATGCCAACGGACACTTTGTGCGTATTGTGTAAAATGACTGCATTTGAAGCCTTGGGAATGAGAACGGGTTGCATTAAAACAGGAGTGACAAAAAAGAAATAGACCACCCTTTAAAAAATCACTGATTTTTTTTTTTCTGTCTGACTGGCTTCTCAGAGCTTCTGCAGTAAATTTTTCAATAACCACTTGATATCTTAAAATTCTTTTTAAATATATAAAGATGCCTGTGAAGAACTGCTGTAGCATTTCTTTAATCTTAGTTTTTGGTCTAATTAGATGCATGTCAGAGTTTATGCCTCAGGATGCTTCTCTGTTTTATAAGATGACCCTTGAATACCCTTGAAATCATTATGATTGACCTGCTGCTTAGAAACACGTGCTGTATGTTAAAGTATGTTCTAAAAGTAAAGTTACAGTGCTTATAGCTCCGGTTAGCAATGTTTTATGTCTTATCCCAGCTACTGTTCTGTGACAACTTTGACTTTGGTTCAGTGAAATGATGCATCTGAAGTGCTGTGCCTGCTCTGTTAACAGAACTTGTAAAGTCATGTTGCCTTAAAGTGTCTGTCCTGCAGAGGGCAGCATAGAAACGTGTGAAGTGTCATACAAGTGTGCATCCAAGTAACCCCTGCGTCTTCATCCTAGGATGAAGTGTGAAAAAATGAAACTGGAAGAACGGTGTGATGAGTTCTGAATTTGAGATTTAGATTTTAAACAATGTTTTTGGAATTAAAGTACTAATTTAAAATTGGTGTTTTGTATTTATTACATTATAGTAGAGCTTTATTTTGGGAAAAAATTAGGGTGCTGTTAGTCATGCCACATTTTTTTGTGATGATTATTTTTGTCATTTAATAAATTAGCTGTAGACCCACTGGGCTATATTAAATCTATGTCATAAAACAACCAGGGTAGTCTTTGTGTTGATGCTTTTTCTTGTGCCATAGGCTCACACTGTGAAATAACAGTGACTGTGATTATGAAGTAACTTCATCTTCAGGGATTTGTCCTCATTAGAACAAGGACATAGTTTAATGTCCCTCAACACCCCCACCCCGAGGCTTTAGATCACTACTTATTTTGCAGAATTATGTGGTTAAGTGGTTATATTCAGACATAATGATTAATGGCAACAAATGAATCTAGGTGCCCTTTACTTTAATAATACCATCCTTCACAGTAGTGATTGTGAGCTTTCACCTCTCACAATTACATATATTTAAGTGTGAAAATTCACCTCTGTGTTCTCCCTGCTCACGTACATATTCAGGAGTGTTATTTTTGCACAGCTGTGTGAGCCACCTGTGTGTACAGTGATGAGAACAACCAGGCTGTTCTTTATTTATTTTCAGGAGGCTCATAACTTCATTAGCTATCAGTCAATAAACACTCTTCCTCACAAATATGTGTTCAAGAAAAGATTCAACATTTTGACAAAAGCACATTTTGTACAGGGCATTCAGTACTTTCAGCATCATCCAGGGGTTCGAGGGCCAGCTTGTTCTGTGTCCAACTGTTGCCAAATTATTTTTTTATTTTTCTCTTTGGGGGACAGCAGATACTTATGATAAATGAGTCTTTCTAAACAGTCAGTTTATATTTTCAGTAATTCACTCATTTGTATTCTGTATTTCTGGCTTGACATTCATTTACAATTTATCATACTGCCATTATTTTATGTACCTTCTTGGAGGACATAAAGTACTAAATCTTTTTTTCTAGCAACGGAGAAACTTGAAGGAAGCTACATAGGGCGAGAGGCAGGGCAGTCATATATACTCACATTCACACCTATGGGCAATTTAGAATCACTAGTTAACCTAACCCCACAAACTGCATGTCTTTGGACTGTGGGAGGAAGCCGGCGTACACAGATGGAGCATAAACAGCATATAAAATGAAAATTAAAAGAGACCTAAAATGGATCCCTGAAGGTCTCCACAGTTAATAGAAGCTGAGGATGAGGAGCGGTTTCCTATTTGGACAATAAAGGTTCTATCTATAGCCTCCTAAGACCCGAACTCTTCCAGAGCAGGCATTTTTAATTTCTCTTTGATATTTGGGCATATTGGGACCCGATGAATGTAAAAACAAAGAATTATCAGATCTTATTTTTTTACCTGATTTTTGTTTCTATGAAAAATGAGAGCCACAAATGAGGATATTCGTTTAAAATTTTGATAGAACAGTGGCAGTATAATGTCCTCGTAAGTGGATATCAGGCCCTTGTAGAGCAAAATTGAGTATTTTGGTCTAAATAACCCAAAATGTGATGTCCACATATGTGGACGCAGGGTCCTAGGAGGTTAAGGTAAGATGGAAATCTGTGTAGAGCGTAACCATCAACAGCACAGGAGTCACAATCAACACAGTGCAAAGATAGATTCATTCAGCTAGGAGGTGCCAGCAGAGTTGGTTTTCTGGAATTTAAGTGGAGCTATGTTGTTGATTATAATGGAACAAGACATGTTAAAGAGAGTCATGAGATGCTGGGTGTTTGTGTAAGAGGCATCTATGCTAGATTTGTGAAGGCACTGGAGAAACTTGAGAGTAACAGTAGCTGGAATAATGAAACAAGAAAGGGATAGTGGCCAGGGTGTGAAAGGAAGCACAGACTTACATGCAATCATTAAGTGACCAGAGACACCGATATCAACAGTTTCAAAGTTAACAGACATACCAAAGATAAAACAAGATCTGCTGTGCAGCTCTTCTGATAGATGGGACAGATAGAATGAGATTAAAAGAATCCACTAAACATATTGTGAACCACAGCATTCTCAAATATTAAAATCCACTAAAATTAAAAGACTGAGTGAGAATTCATCTAAGATAAATGCTCTGAAAGCTCTTGAATAAAACTATTTCCTTTCATTTCCATAAAAGAAAACAAACAAAGCATAAAAAACTGAGTTAGATTCTGTGGCAGTAAATGCCTCACTTTTTTGATAAAAATTTGAAAAACAGCTTTGAATTTTGTTTTTATAAGATCTCCATTCACTTTGGACCAGTAAGTAAAATTATTCATATGCAAAAGACTTTGAAAGAGGTGACAAAGCTACAGAGAATTATCACTAATTTTAAAGCTGCATAAACTTAGTGCACAGCAGTTTTCAACAAACACATTAAATACATTCTGTTCAACCATAGGCAGTATGAAAAAAGATGGACATAGCTTCTGGGTCTGAAAAATGAACCCAATGCAGAACTGCCTTAAACCTGCATTCTTTCTAATGGCCTGGAGAGGTTGACTCCTCTGGTTCAAATAGAGGTCAATTTATATAGAATCTTTGGCTTTATGACCTCAGTAAATACTTTCCTGATATGATTTCATAGTTTGAATTTTTACTGAATACAACATAGAAGTAATTTTGTAATTTTAATTTTGTTGTGTTCAACATTAGAGTAAAAAAAGAGAAGATAAAATAGGGGATGTTTTTGAGCAGGCCTACCTTGTGACTGAGAAGTTTCCTCCATATCATTATGAAGCACCTGTTGGGTTTCTCCATGAGATTAAAAAGAAAAGCTTGAGTCTTAATGAGACTTCACTAACAAATGAGGGCAACACACATAGCAAAATTTTAACTTTAGCTAATACAGAGTTAAATGCGACTGTCAAAGGAATAAAAATCCAGTGCTACTTTCATTTACTCACCTCTGTTTATCATGTGCATGATCTGATTTCATTCAGCAGTGCTTTGGCTTATGGAGCGCTGTGATAGTTTTAGAAGTCTGAGGAAGGATGATACAATAATTACCCACTTCACTGAGCACTATGTTGCTTTAAAGGCCAGCTGTGGTTCAGTTTAATCTCAGCATGGTCAAGAGCTCAGTGAAAAGTGATTGCGGGTTCTGGGCTGAGTCTAGATGGAGGACCAGCAGGAAATGATATTAACTCAAAGGTCACAGTGAAACTCTGGTGACAGTGAAAGTGAGCTAAGAATGAAAGTTTTTTCCGTGTTACTTGGCACTTGGTAACTCATCTGGTAATACAGTCCAGACCACAAATATTCATCCTTCAACCTTTGTGGCTCTACAGGCTTCGCGGTTCAGTAAAAGTAGAATGTAAAATGATGGCTATCTACACTATGCATCTAATCATGTTTTATGACCACTTGATGATATTCCTTGTCCTTACCCTAAAAAGTTCTGGTTATGTTGGGCTTATATTTGCAATCATTACTGATGATATCATGGCGCATGTGGCTCAGTCTGAGTGCACAGAAGTCTCCTGCACCACTGCATTTGTGTTTCTTCCACCGGCACTGAAGTCATCAATAAATGTCAGTGTACTGGTTCTACCAGCAAACTATACACACTCAGTAACAGAAGCACCACCATATTTGACAGATGAGGTGTTGGTTTGGGTCACGAGTTGTTCCTTTTTTCTTACACTTTCTTCTTTCTGTCATCTTGATAGAGGTTTAAAATTTTGGTTCAATCCACAGAACTTTGTTCCACAACTCTACTGCTTTCTCTCTGGTTTTTGTTATTTTCAACACCCTGACCTTCATGCAACTTTTCATTCATCTGCATTGCACTGATGTTTTTTTTTTTCTTTTTCCCTCAGTGTCAATCACAAAGAAACATGAATGCTTACATTCAGCATCACGGTACAGATACCCAGTAGGTCTTTATTGCCCAAGTTTCTAATTGCCTTAATGAAAGACAAATAACGAAACAAATAAATAAATAAATAAGCAAAAATAAGAGGCAATAACTATAGAATAAAAATTACAGATCACAGCTAAATAAATGTCAGTAAGGGATATGTCCCTCCTGATAACTTTCATCTTCAGAAGTCCTTTCACTAACACGCTGTGTCCCTCCCCATAGTTATCTTGTAATAACTTTAATTCCCATCACAATCAAGAAAGTTCATTTAAGTCTGCAAAGACTACTCGTATAATGAACAAGAAATCCATAAACCACTGGTACCGACTGCATTATAACACTTAGATAATAATGAACCTTTTTTTTTTTTTTCATCAGTCGCAGTCAGTGATGAGCAGGTGTTGCTTTAAGATGCTCTGATTAGACATATCAACATCAGGATTAGCGTTCAGTAAGTCCAGCCTGTTCAGCTGTACATAGAGTGGATTTGTCTTTTTGTGAGAACATTCGCAAAAGGCTTTTTACATTTTGTTACTCAAGAGAAAGGCAAGCCAAAAACCAATGGTGAAAAGCAGATTAAAGTTGTCTTCAAAGCACAGCGCTGTTAGTAAGAATTGTGTTCATTTTATTTTTCTTGTTAATTTTTTCTTACTCTATTTGTCTTTATTCTTCCATTTCAGGTTTGAAATTATAATGCATTATGCAAAGCATAACTTTATTGCTTTATTCCTGAAGTTTTTTAAAGTTCAGTGGTTTAGCACAGCTCCAAATGTCTACCATTTTTAATGGCCGTTTGCCATTTGAAAATATATCCACTCATTTCACATTATTTAGCTTGCAAGGTCATAACATCTTCACCACAAACACTCTGTAGGATTACCTGATCAATAGATTGGATGACAGATGTTTCAGTTCTTTGGTCATATTTCCTTTTACATTAGCAAGATGGAATGAGGTGCTTTGCACATACGAGCCATCAGACTCTAACAACATTCACCTCAAGACTTCTACCTCTGGCCGTTGGATACAATGAGCTCTTTGCAGCTCAGCAACAGCTAAGCTCACACACCAGTTAAAATAGATAGCACATGCTATCGCGTTAGTAATATTTTTAGAGAAGGAAACAGCATTACCCCAAGAGCTTCCTACACTTTAAACTGTACGTTAAAACTCATGCTCTCCAGTCCAGGAGATAGCCTGTATTAACTGTAACATCAATAGAGTACTTCAGTTCTATTTTAATGCCTTAGGACACATAAAGTACTTCACCATATAGTAAAAAGAAATAATATTAAATCATTAAAAATGCAGAATATTCCTGTGAAGAACACAAATCTTGGATAGCACATACTTAAAACATCTCTGTGATTGAAAATGATGCTACTGACCTTGGGAAGGGCAGATGGCCAAACACTTATACTTTAAGGTTCATTTAGTATGTTATGTATCACATGATGTTAAATGTACATAGTTGATCATGCAGATTGACAGTTTTATTATAAGTATGTTATGAATGATGAATGTGACCTTCTCCTGGCTTTTAGCCTTTTACTAGGTTTATCGTTTTACTGTCTGGTTAACTTTCTCTCTCTGTCTTATAACTTGGTTTTCAGCAGTTGTAGCAGGCACCTGTTTTCAAATGAAAATTAAAAAAAAATCCAATATGCAATATCTGCGCTGCTAAACAGAATTCAAGCACTGAACAGATACTTCTCCAGGTCTTATTAGACATCAACTGAGCTAAAAGAGAAATAACATTCAGTAACACAACTTACTGTATAATCATCAGGTACGCACATCTATGCAGCTATTCATTTGTTTGGATTCAGATGATTTTTTCCCCCTAGCTATCCAGCTCCATGGGTTCATTTTGAAAATGACATCTTCCATGGTTCTGTCTGAATTGTAAAAACATGATTATGCTGCGCAAAGTCGCTCTCCACCACACCTTCTCTGTAATGTTGACCCAGACTCACTCTGCATTCCTGCCCACAGATCAAAAACAGCATCAAGGGTTTCAAGACAAATTGTCTGAGTTTGGTGTTATTATGTGTCTTCTCTTACGTGACACATTTAACTCTGATTGTGTGTGTGCATAAGGAGGAATTGGTTGTGAATCATATTGATGGTGGTGGGGGTGAGTGAGAGCCTCAGGAAGGATTAGAGCGATTGTGAGAAAAGACAAAAAGGGAATCCATCTCTTGTGGGTATGCTATATATGTGCATGTCTGCTTTTTTTTAAAGGGATATTGAGGATTGATTTATGCACATTTCTAACTATGCTATCGGGATTAAATGTAGCCGAAATGATTTGTATCTGTCAAAAGTCAATCGTTAACTTTTTGATTGTGGATCTGTGCTTTGCTTCTTCCACAGCACATTTCCTTTAACTCTACATTTCCTTTTCAGAGTTCAGGATTTTACTTTCATGTAGCCAATGTGGCCTTAAAGTGAGTTGTGGTAAAGGAAATGCGGGCTTGCGGAATATCATAACATTGTAGGGGATTAATTCAATAAACCAGATTTCTCATTCATGCAGAAAAATATGCACAGGCAAGAAAAGAGAAGGACAGACAATTTGCATATATGCATATGATGAGTCTCATTATTTGTTTGGGTTATAGTCATGCCAAGCAAATTTAATTGGAACTCCATAGTAATAATAATACCTTTAGCAACTCAATTAGTTTTTAATGTATTTCAAGAAACTTCCAGGAGAGCTGGAAGTTGGGCTCAACTTCCAGGAAGGTTGAAGCCCAATAAAATTAGTTGCAGAACTTTAAAAACATGAAATCAAGCAGCCATCCTGGTGGGAAATGTTTTCGATTAATGCCTTGGAAGTTTAAAACAAAACTGAATGGAATCACTTAAAGTTATAATGCAAGAGATATATGGAGCATTTTTACCTTTTTATGTACTTACATTGGCTTTAACACACTGGTATATTTCCACTGTTTTCATCAGTATAATTTCTTTGATAAACCACTTGCGCTTACACACCATATACAAAAGAAAAATGTGATATAACCTCAAAGTGCCTTAAAATGATTTAATGCAGGTTTTACCACATGCATCTTTTCAAACAGCACTGTATTCATTACTTGCAGAGGTGAAGATAAAGCATAATAAAGTGTTAACACAAAGATGCTAGAGAGTCACTGCATCAACTGCAGTAGCTACAGACATCACAAATGGGGCAAAGTGTAGAAGAGCAGACTACAACTTAAAGTCATGTGCCAAACACAAGAAAAACACTGAGCCAGTCACAAGATCCTCACCAGCTATGACTGAAAGAAAGTTTTCTCAACACCTCAAAATACAGCAAAAAAAACAAACATCTCCACGCAGCTGACTCGACACCTCTGGCTGTATCAGTTTATGTTAATTGATGTGGTACTGTACAACATTAAAGTCATGAAGACCTGAAGTCTTTCTTTTTTCTTTTCTTTTTTAAATTTGATATTAGGTGCTCATAAAATGCACAAACCCACAATCCATAACAGCGATCCCATACTGAGGATGCGTTTTAGTAGGATGGTATTAAATAAGTTGTAATATATCACAGACATTTTTAATTTATATCTTCTTTATCTTTTCAGGAGAAAGTGTTTTCATTGCTACAAACACATAGATTTAAATGATTTGTTTTATTTAAGAGGAAATTAAAAATACTTCTTGGAGTAGAGGGCAGCATGATGGTCTGGTGGGCAGTGTAATTGCCTCACAGGGAGAGGGACCTGGGTGAACTCCACCATCTTCCTGGGCTTTTCTGTGTGGAGTTTGTGTTTGTGTGGGTTCACTCCAGGTACTCTGGCTTCCTCCCACAGTCCAAAGACATGCAGTTAGTGGGGTTAAATTAATTTGTGATTTTAAATTGAACATAGGTGTGAAATTAAGTATGAATGATTGTCTGTGACAGCCTGGAGACCTCTTCAGGGTGTACCCTGCCTCTTACCTAAGGTAGCTGGGTTAGGCGGCCATTAGAAGAAAATGGATGGATAGATGGTTCGATGAACAGCAACAAGGTGGTGCAGTGGTTAGGACTGTTGCCTCACAGCAAGAAAGGCCAGGGTTGGGTGGAGCCTTTCTGTGTGGATGCGTGTCTAAATTGGAGAAGAAGAAGATGGACATTAATTTTTTCCCCAAGCCAATTAAAAGAAAAAAAGAAAAAAGGTAATCAGGTAGGGAAATAGAGAAACCTTGGTTGAGTGCTAATCAATGAAGAAAGTCCAGAGGCTTCACTGAGTTAGAATTGTGGTGAGATGTTAGTCTTGAATGGACAGTTTAGATCAGCCGACGCCTGAGTTACTGAAGTATGATGATAAGAGCTTGCAAAAAAGTTAATCACTTTAGAATTTTAATATAGCCTAAAGAACTACATGCAACAATAACTTAATCAAAAAATACTAGCAGCTCAACTTTTACATAAGCACAGATTCTCCTTGTTAAAACCTGCATGTCTTTTGCAGACTGTTCAATGAGATGACTTTCATTTCAACCCTGCTTTGTAGCTTTTATTTTAAAACCAATGCCTAGTCAAACAGCAGTCTCATGCTCCATCACTGTTCCATAACAGCCCACAGGTCATATACTGATCACAGTATAGCCAGATGTGAGCAGGATAATAGTTACAAGTGAGTTTGGAGTAAAGTCGTCATCTTTTTCGGCAAAGGCCCAAACTTTTAAGGTCTCTCCAACTTATAATATCTGTTAATTAAAATAAACAAACATATTTTCACACTTTATGAGTTTATAAGTATTGCAATTAAATTTTCTTTCATCCTTAATCCAAGCGCTTTCAGAGTTTTTCAGCGCCTTGTGGTCCTAACACTGGTTTGGAAGCCAATTAGTTACTAATAGTCAAGTGGAAACTTGACTTTTCCGCACCACATACATGGAGAATGGATTATCTAAGTGACCTCAAATAGTGGTTTCCACGAATTGGTAAAATTTTTGAAAGTCATAATATTTGCCTATTAACTGAATAAGGAAGGGGGAAAAAACAAGTGATCCTTTTTTGTGGAAAAAGTGTATGAGACAAATTTTGATTCAAAACAGAGCATGTCTGAAGAGGGGGGGCAGAGAGAGACCGATGTCATAAATAAATGATTCTTTGTTCATTGATTAAACTCCTCTCAGCTGACTGGAAACTAGATGTTTCTGGGAAATATTTTTACACGTTAATCATTCACCTCCCAACTCTCTGTGAACCTAAACATTTAATTCAATTTCACAGCTTGAATGACAGTTTTTTTTAATCGTTTGTATTGCAAAAAAATAAAACATAACTAACTCAGAAAAAAAAAATTATTCAGACATATCTGACAGATTTATGAAGCTTTTTTGTGATTTTCATGCAAAGGCTGTGGCAGCTGACGACAGGCTTCTCAGCTCAAGGTCCTGGCATGTGATTTAAAAAATAAGCCTCAACACTCAAACCCGTTCCAGAATGATGAATAGTGATATGACTGAGCAGGATTTCATTCTTCAGCTCCTATCACGGTTAGTTAATTACCACGAGGAATTAAAGTGACAATCATCAGAAAACAAATGCCTTTAATGGCATAATGTGGAAACAAATTCAGGGAGTAGATTAAACGGCCAGATAGTCGGACATTATTAAAATCTCTGTGTTTAAACCAATTATTTGAAATAAGAAATGTGCTTCAGTGCACTGTAACCCTTTTTGTATGCACAACAAGAACTAGCCCAGGTAGATAAATGGGCAAAATTTACACTCTTAATGAGGAGTTTTTATAAAAACTGTCAGGCGCAGGTTCGATATGTCTTCCTCCTCACGTACTTATTCCTCTGCCAAGCAGTGTTTTCACTGCTGTTTGTCTGTTTGTCTTGAAAATTGATAGGTAGCACTCAAGCCTTCTGCAGCAGACCCCTCACTGGTCAGCTAAGTTTTGACATATTTTACTTCTTACTGCTTCATTCTCTGTACCATATTGCTTCATTCATTACTCCAGTCTAGCCGTGCCTCATGGCTCCATTCATTTTTTTCCTGAATCATTGTGCTATCAGTTTAAAATTCACGTGGCAGCTCTCTCCTGACCAGCATCACCGATGCCAACATACAGCACCCACCTCCTCTCTTTATTTTCTGTTTATCACTGTCTGTATAAAAATAAAGGGCTGCCAATGTTCAAAAGAAATGAGCAAAATTTAAATTTGTCCTTTTTATGAGCATCATCTGTAACAAAAATGTCAGCAGTTGAATATGTATATCTTTTTTGACACAGAAGAGGCACATTTTCTTTTAAAATGAGTACCCTGAACATCACTTAATCATCTTTTCATTTTCCTGATGGTTGAGGACCCTGTGTTACTGCAGGCATATAGCCAGTTTACAGAGCTGAAATTGAAGAGGATGGATAATAAACATGGTTTCCAGTATCATTTCCCTCATGAATCTTGTTGCTTTATCAGCATGTGGGTTTCCTACATGACCCCCACTTTCATGCTTCAGCGGTCTCAGTCGCCTACAAGCATGTTATCTAACTTGTTTCTGTATTACTACATGGTGAAATTGTTTTTTGAAACTGCTTATTTTAAAAACTTCTTTATGATATAAAATGTGAAAACTGATATTGCGTCATTACCTATTCTCTACACTGCCAAAACAGAACTGCTTCATGGACATTCAGGAAGGCAGGAAAGTCAAATTAATAGCTGCACGACATACTGTCTGTAATAAAATAATAAGAAAACATGTTCATGATCATATTAGGCTCTGGAATACCTAAAAAGATTATCTTTATTTGTTATAGTTGTCCATGATGAGCTCAATATCATGAGTCTTTGAAGTCTTATTTTAACGTATACAAACAAAACCATGTAACGTCTTCTGTGTAAAGAAACAAAGGTCAAAAAGAGAAACGAAAACCCTGCTCATATCAGACGTGCCATTGTTTGCCACAGAACCAAGCAGGAGAGCGCTGTCCTTTGATTGGCGAATGTCACGTAAAAGTCAATGCTTAATTCAAAATGCAAACTGCCATTTTATATTTCTTATATATAAACTCCTGTCAGAATTCAAATGTAGTGCAGATGTTTAGGTTGTTGTCTAAGGTCATTTACTCTGACATACACCTTGCAACAAAAGACAAATCAAAGGTCATTTTGGTTGCTTTTGATATTTGACTTTTTTCCACTTGTTTTTACTACCTCAAGCTGTGATCAACTCCTGGGAGTAGACAGGTCTGAGCAGTGTCTGAGCTGTTCTTACAGATGCACTGTTCTTGATAGAGAAATCAGATGAGCTAACAGGAATCTTCTGAATTCACGCCCCCAATTTCTTAATATCCTATTCCTGCTGGCACCCATCAGAAAGGGCTTCCTGCGGTACTCTATATACTATATGCTTGCTATTTTCTTTTTCCTTCAGCAGGTATTTCCTTCAGCTTCCTCAAGAAGCTGAGTTGCCTACAAACATCTATTATACAGGATTAGAGAGGGGGGGATTAGTGCCTCACACAAATCCACTTAAACACAATTCAACTTGGTTATTTGCTGACCAGTAAATGTGCAGCCGATGAAAATGACTTCCTCATTTTACATGCTACTTCTTGTGTTTTTAAAAGGTTTCTGATTTTTCTCATGATTTTACAGGTTTACATGAAAACATGGCTAAAAACATTTTACAGTATATTTTTTCTTGCAGTGTTGCGTGTAAGCATCTTTTTAATTGCATCTATGGCTAAGAATGGACAAGATTTACTTATTTATTTATTCATCAGCTAAATGTTGTCTCTTATTGACGTTTTCTGTTTTTTGTTTCCCTTTTAAGATACTGGGGGCGGAATCGTGATGGAGTCCTTACTGCTAGCAAACCACTGGAGCTTCAATGATACCAAACATTAAAAAGTGCACACAATGAATCTCTTAAGATGTGCTGACTTTGGAGTCATTTATTCGTGTTACCTCTTGAGTCTGCTGGGTGGTTTTATTTTTAACATTTATTTAATGATGTCTATTTTCACTTCTTCCCACCTCCCCACCCACTCCCCACTCCAATCACTATGTGTCACTGGTAACCATCAAGTGATCATTTATTTATTATTTTATTTTTAATATATATATTCCAGATGGAAAACTCTGCTGTGATCACCTCTTCAGGGCCAACACTTGAGTTAGAAAGGAAAAACATTCAATCACATTCAGTTAAAAGTACCGGTGGGAACGGACCTACATAAAGCTAACCACGTTTAGGAATAAGCCTCCCGGAAGTTAAGCGAATTTCGTTTCATAATAAATCAAATCATGCCAAATTAACTTTTGTGTAGGGTTTTACGAGGGAAAGGTGTAAAATTTATAGCCTAAATAAAATCATACAGGTCTACAAATAAAGCATCTGCAATTGAAGCAAATGTTCAGACCGAATACCAGTTTTACAGGTAGCTTTGTATCACAACATGTTGTGACATTTGGAAAAAGAAAAAGGAGGAAAATTAAACACCTTTAAAATAAATGTATGAAACTTTATATCGTCAACTTTAACCCGACAGCAGCGAGCGTGGGCTCAGGCTGGATGTCACTGGGTTTTTATATTTGTGACCTTTTTTTTGAGGACAGCACGATGGCACGGTGTAGTTAACAATGCTGCCTTCTAACAAGCAGTGGGTTCAAATCCACTGGTTGGTGGAGGCTTTCTGTGCGCATTTTGCATGTTCTCCATTTATCTGCGTGGGTTTCTCCGGGTACTCCGGCAACTGGTGATTCTGAATTAGACATAGGTGTGAACATGAGTGCAACTGATTTTGTGTCTCTCTGTGTTAGCCCTGGACAGACTGGCCTATAGCAGCTGGGATAGGCTACGTTCCAATCGACCATGAATCGGATAACTGGAAGGAAATGGGTGGATGGACAATTATTTCCTGGTTTATGTTCTGTCATTTGGTTTGTTATACCTTCCTGTTATTTTTTCCTTATTGTATTTTCTAACTTTACCTTAACAATATTTTATAAATATAAATATATAATTATATAAATATAAATTACATTATAAATATATAAATATACATAAATATGTAATATAATATTATATTATAATAAACGTATTATTATAAACTCAGTATACAGTAGATGTGCACTGATTTTGTGACGTCTACGTGCCACATTCAAATGTTAAAATCTAATCATTTTTATTTCTATGGATAAAAAAATGTCACCACTGAAATCATTACAATTCTAATGTGTAATCGCTTGTGCTCACACAGACTGACTCGGGTATACACACACACACACACACACACACACACACACACACACACACACACACACACACACACACACACACACACACACTCGAGAGAGAGAGAGAGAGAAAAAATAACAAATGTGAGATCATGATAATCTAAGCAGCTTGAAAAGAAAAACAGTGGAAATATTTACGTTTGATCAAACGACTAAAGAAATTTGAAGTCCAATTACTTTTTTCCAAGCTGCTTAGACTACATTGAGCTATGTTTTTACATATTCTCAGAGG
>VUQG01001386.1:0-16504 GCA_015106755.1 Etia nguti | reverse complement strand
TTTGAAGGATGGGCCGCGTGTATCCTTCGTAGCCCAACCTATACCAGAATTCATAGCGTGGCCCAGCCAATTCCAGTTTCCAACAATGGAAGGAGCTACTTAGTTTTAATATTACTCTTTCTGGGTCACAAAATAAACTTTTAATATATTTTCAGGCAAGAATGTAGCGGTGTAAACTTCAAATATCTCCTCGATTTATCAGGACATCACATATTTACAAAAGTGCTCTGACATTTTTGGAGATGTTTGTTACCCACCAGCTCGATAGCTGACTGGGAGGTCAAGGCTCACTAGAGCCGGCGAGAACACCGGACTCCTGGCACATCGTTTTCAGACCCCACGCAGTCTTTCGCTACTCAGGTTATGATATATAAGTCACTTAGATAACATAAAAATGTTATTGTTTGGCTTTTTTCAGTGTTTTATTTGTTCCTGAGTAAATCGGTTTGGCTAAGATTAAAGTTAAAGTTATTTTCACACAGCTGAATAAATGTCAAACAGAAAACTGATTAAACAGAAGTGTGAGATGGTAGAGAATTTACTCCAATGTCCTGTTATATTTTAGGGAGCAAGGAGCAGACGACTAAGTTTATTAAACTCCACCGAGACAGCTGGTGATGCAAATCTGAAGGCTAGACCGTCCCACTTCACAGCCGCTCACTTCCGGCCTTCTCGGTCTTCGAAAGACCCGGCCCACGTAGACCACAAAGGCCAGGTCCTTCGAAAGATGCAGCCCCTTGGACACAGCTAATGACTTTTCCTGCAGCACAACCAAAACATGTCTCTTAAAGAAACAGCAACAGTGCTGTCAGTAAAATTACATGTCTTAGTAAAATTACCTTAACAATCGTTACAATATATTACAATATTATAGAAAAAGCCCAAACAATCAGACAACCCCATGTGCATGCTCTTGGTGACAGTTGGAAGGAAAACTAATGTTACACTATTAAGCATTAGTAAGGTATTAGTGAATGCTTAATTCATCATTTATAAAGCATTACTCATCCTTGGTATGTAATTTGCGGGGAAAAAAAACGTTTATTCTTGAATATTAAGCTTATATGTAACATGTCTATGGTATCATTTATAGAGTCTAAGTAAGTGATTAATAAACTGTTTAGATACACATTTATATATGTAATGATTCTGATATGAGCGCATTGTTTGTGAGTGTGCTAATAGAGGTTTTACTACTACTTGATTCTACTATGCTTATTTCTTATTATTTGTATGTTCTGTAGCTCTTCATGCTTTGTGTCATATTTCTGTTGTGAAGGGAGTTGAAAATTGTTTGAGTCTTGAAGTACTTTAATTTATATTTATAACTGTTTTATAAGTCAAAAATAGTCCTCACTTTAGATGATCAAAGTCAAAGTCAGCTTTATTGTCAAAGACCATATGTACAGTCATACACAGGAATTTGAAATCACAACACTCTGTGTACACTAAAACAATATAAAGATAAAAAGATGGAAATAAAATAGGAGTCTTATGTACAACACAATACTATACTATACAATCTGATATAAACAGCAGTGCCCAACACAATCATAATGATTGTGGGCAATTTCATGTTCAAGTGGGGGTGGGGCAGTCAGTGAAAAGGCAATGGTGGCAGTTCAGAGTTTTGTATGTTTGGGGGGTGGGGGGTTCAGAGGGAAGAGGTGAATGCAGGTCTGGAGTTCGTGTGTGTGAGAGCAGGGAGTGAATTCAGCACCCTGACAGCCTGGTGGATGAAGCTGTCTCTCAGTCTGCTGGTTCTAGCCCAGAGGTTCTTCAGTCTCCTTCCTGATTGCAGCAAACTAAAGAACCTGTTGGATGGATGAGTGGAGTCACCTGTAAAGCAGAGGGCTTTCCGGATGAGGCAGGTGCAGTAGATGTCCTGGAGAGAGGGAAGAGAGGTACCCAGGATCCTGTCCGCTGCTCTCACTACCCATCGTAACTTTTTCCAGCAGGACCCAGTGCAGGAGTCATACCACACAGTGATGCAGCTAGTGAGGATACTTTCAACAGTGCCTCTGTAGAAGGTGCTCATAATGGGGGTTTGAGGCTCTTGCTCTCCTCAGTTTGCGGAGGAAGTAGAGTCACTGTTGGGCTTTACTGACCAGTGATGCTGTGTTTTTTGACCAGGAGAGATCTTCTGAGATGTGCACACCCAGGAACTTGGTGCTGTTAACCCTCTCCACAGCAGCACCATTGATGCTTAGTGGGATGTGCATGGTGTGAGTTCTCCTGAAGTCTATGATGATCTCCTTAGTCTTCTCAACATTCAGGGACAGGTTGTTGTTGCTGCACCATTCGGCCAGATGGTTAACCTCACTCCTGTCATAGCTCTCATTGTTGTTGCTGATGTGACCTACCACAGTTGTGTCATCTGCAAACTTGATGAAAAGGTTGGAGCTGTGTGATGGTGTGCAGTCATGGGTCAGCAGAGTGAAGAGAAGGGGGCTCACCACACATCTTTGGGATACCCTCCATATTCAGTGTTCTTGTGCTGGAGGTGTTGCTGCTGACCTGTACTGTTTGCTGTCGTCCTGTCAGGAAATCGAGCTGCCAGTTACAGCCAGTAACTGAATAGGGCCTGTCAGTACAATTGAGCTGTATGAGATAACAGAATAAAATGTTTTATGGATAGTCATAATAAAAAAGCAAGCTAACTTTGGATCAACCCCCTTTTTAAAGTCAATCTATAATAAAACAAGACTGCACAAACACTGTACACACCAAAAACATTACTTATCTGCTGCACAGCATTTAATGGTAAATTTGTTACTACTTTGAGTAAAGGTTTTCTCATCTTTTCAGTTAGAAGATACACAAAACTACACCAAGCGACTACACTACCAGTGATAGAAGAGTGTTTCCTCAATCCTTTGCCCTGTTTGTGTTTAATATAATAAGTAACAGATGCACCTTGCTCCAAGCTGTTAACTCTTCCTGTCTCTGGCTTTTTGCTTAGAGCTTGCAAAAAGCGTTTGATTTGTGAAGTCTGAAATGATAGTTTATTTTATGAATGCAAAAAGGTTTACAGACCGAAACACTTGAAGGGACTTGACACAAATAAGGACCGTCTGTTGTCCTACCACTTAGTGTATGTGTTAAAACTTTGAAAACTATTGATATTAGTGTTTGGTTTCATGTCCTTTATTAAAAACAAATATGTGTCAGAACTACTTTCTCTCAGAGTTAGTGGTGTGTCACTAGTGCTATAAGATCCAGTCCCTTTACCGTTTACAATTTACCAAACTAGCCGTTGTATTCTGATTTACCGGCACCTTATAATCAACATCGTCCTACTGAAGATGTGCCACCAGAGAAGTATCACCTATGGTCCAGTCATTAATTCCTTTCCAGTTTCTTTGAACCTTGACACTCTCTAACAGTGTCTATTGTTTAAAAAGATGTGTTGTGATAACGAACTAGCCGATGTACATCACTTAAGCAGCACACACACTGCCCATACCTCAAAAACTCACATGCCACTCTCTATGAGAGGTCTGTATGTGAGAGTATGCTACAAAACTGCTATGATTATAAGTTCTCTGAAAAAGTAAAAAAAGAAAGAAAAAGAAAAAAGCCTTTTTCACAGTGAAAGAATTGTTATTTCCTGTGGCTGTAGCAGCAGATGAGTCAGGTTTGTGAGCCACAGGCCCAGTCTCACCCTGCACAATTTCACACCTCCAGTGGGTTGTAGTGCGATCTACCTTCTGAACAGTCTTAATTTGGAGGTGTGCTACTTGGTCATCTTCCAAAACATACTCTGTCACAAATTCCAACAATTAAAGAAAAACAAGAAAGACGGAAACATTTTAAGAATGGCTAGAAATGCATGAATGAAAGTAAAAAGGAATTGGTACAACAGCAGGGCTACACTGTCCCATCCTTACATACAATCTTTTAAACTAATGATCATGGATTCTGCAGTTGTTTAGAAATGACTCTAAGACACCTTCCCAATTTACATAAATCCACAATTCCTTCCTAGATCCTCACTGAGTTCCCTGGACTTTCCTATTGTTCTGACTATTGGTCAAACCGATAAGCACTATCCAAAAATGCTGGCAAAGAGAAACTACCAGTCGTACTCAATCATTTTTAGTGACAAGAAGTTAACAGGCCTTGGCCTTAGCAAGTTAAAACACACTGTAGAACTTTCAGCTCCCCTTGTGTATGTATACTTTTGACCCTGTGTGGGTTAAAGAAAATCCAAAATAAATTCAAACTTATGTAAACCTGGGAAAAGAACAGTTCAAAGCAATAATTAAAACTGAAATGATGGCATTCATGTCCACAATGAGTGATTATGAACACACATGCAAATATATTAGAAGTAAATATTTATGGTTGACCCCCACTGACGTGTCAGTACTTGGTATATTCCAGTTACCATTCCTGTTTTAGGGAGTGCTGCATTCCAGAACCATCTTTTGTTCATATGACTTAGGCAATAATCTTGTCTGAGTCATATGACTGTACAAGATAAGATAAATACAACACACAGCTCCATGTGAATGCTATAAACAGAAATGATGCATTTTTAAATGCTAAATAAACGTGTTATATGAAATCAAAGATTATGTTTTGCTATGTTTTGTTTGTGTGTATCCCCCCCAAAAAAGTTGTATAAAGTGTTGATGCACTGGGTTGGCAGCTTTAAGCCATCATTAGATCTCTGCACCTGTTTATCCAGTACTCCACCCAACACACCGCACTGTGTGTATAAGTACACTGTTGACTTTAGCATAATGTCAATGTTCATCACACATTGTGCACATTTTATGTTATATATTGTATATACCACTGTTCTTTTTACACCTATTTTAAGATATTGTTTTAATCATCAGTTTCTATAAAAAATAATGAAAATATTATAATATTATATAATACCATTTATCATTTTACAGTAACTAAGGACATGAGTTGCAGAAGGGACTCTAAAAAGTCAAGGCACCGCCTTTCATAGGAATTCGTGACAGTGAAGTTCCAAGAATCACTTTCATGTTCGCAGAGTTGGCATTGTTTAGCATGACTCCAGGTTAAACTGCCTGTGAATAACACATTTGAATAGAGCAGAGCTTTACAGCTTACAGTTAAAACCAGTTCGGTTGCCATACGCAGAAAACTAACTGCTGTGCAAAGGAAAGATATTATCTCTTAGCAACATATTTTGTGTCATAGTAAAATACATGTATGTATTTGCAGGGTTTGTTGTTTAATATCTAAAATATATATATCAAGTTTTTGTTTCGCACACAGAGTTACACACAGTGGACAACAAAAAGCGTTTTCAGGGCGCAAATTTAAATAGCTGCATAAATTGTTATACGTAAAACAATTAAATATCGGCTACTAAAACACAATGGATAAATAATGTGCGCATAATTAGGTCATCACGTTAAAACTGAGGGATTTGGCTGCTTTAGATGGCAGATGCCGACTGCATCACTTTAAAGAATATCGCATATAAAAAGGAGAAAACAGCGAGAGGAAAGAACATTTATGGAGGGCCACATGAAGGTCTTTAATCATCTTTCACCACAGTGAAAAAGCCAGTGACACAATAATAACAGAAGCCATAAGACCAAGCTTCGTTTTCACCATGAAGTACTGAGTACTGACAATATACAATCTGTTGTATGAAGGGTAGAGGTCTAAATATCTGACCAAAACCTTTTGGCAAAGTTTTAAAATGTGCTGTACTGGAAAATATTTTGAAAATGGTGTAATTTTCAAGTAAAATTTAAATTGCACTGTTTTTACACAGCTTTTATAACAGCTCTGCCTCGAGCAGAGGCTAAACACAGTAAGTGATAACAACAGCTACAAGACAGATCAGTTTTAGTGTCACATTACTTTGCCATAACACATTTGGGTTTATGATAATATCAGAAAGCGATGATTAATATGTACTAGCCTCATGGACGAAGGTAAAACAAATATTTGACCCGTTGAGTCAGAGGAACAAACCAAACATACAGTGTGATACTACACCTTGCCCACATGCCATGATGTACCCTCCAAAACATGTTAACCACTATTCAATGGCCAGGTTTTTACAGTCGCACAAGCTTTCTTCAACTTGCAAGCTTGCACCCTTGCACCTTCACCACATTCACATGCAGTATTTTTTTTAATAAAAAGTGAAATTCGAAAGCATGACTTTAGTACTCGGCCACTGAATGCCATCATCTTTGATTCCTCCTTTTCCATCCATTCTGCATGAGGAAGTTTATTTTTCATTGTGTTTGACATAATGAAGCAAGAGGCGTGTTGTGACATGTTATCTGATCACAAAAACGCTTTTGATCTATATATATATATATATATATATATATAGTAAGAGAGCACAATTTCCACAACATCATTTATGAGAGAGAACAGAACACCGCCCGGGTGTACTCAGTTTTCGTAACTTTCCTATTGTGGTTTAAATCCGACCCTACATAGACACGCAGACAGCCACCAACCACAGTAAATGCACTGACAACTGGTTTAAACTTGTTTCATTATCGTGTTTGGATGATAACGACAACAGGCTTTGCAGCTCAGCTTGCATAATAAAACAATCGCTTATTTGCTGCTTTAAATCACAGAATTTATAACCTTTGTTGTTCTGTTAATAGATAGGCCTCACCTTAAGTCAACAAGTAAATGACCAAAGCTGCATATGGCCTTTCAGGTGATGCGAATATTGGGCGATGCAGGTCCAAGGTTGTGTTTACTAAGTTGGAGTCAAACATTTGAGGAAGCACTACCTAAGCTATAGAAGCTAGTCTTATCAGTGGTGCCAAACCTATTTTTCAAAAGGTATAAAAAGAATCCCCCTCTCTAATCCTTCATTCCCTGTACAGCTACTGCTCTGTCAACCTCCAGTTTTTCCCCTCTACCTGAATAACCACCTGTCAAACACCAACCATGACACAGCTGGAGACATCCGTGGCTTGCATGATGAAGGTCTTTGATACATACGCAGGAAAGGAGGGAAAGCCGGACAGCCTAACAAAAGCCGAGGTCAAGGCTCTGCTGGAAAAAGAGCTGCCTGGACTGCTCAAGGTACTGTTCGATCCTGGAGAGGCACGTATGTGTTGGACCATCTACATATCACAGCTGGGTACAGTGGTGATATCTGCTCAGCGAGGATCAGGCACATACGCTCAAATTTACATAACATTATGTATTTAAGTATATTTATCAACTAAATATACTGCATGCTGCGTAGCAAGAGTTTATCACGAAGTCAGTGGTAGGAGTTCGAGTACAATGAAGTCACTGAATGATTACAAAAAATTTGCATCGTGAGCTCTAGAGCTGGCTGTGCTTGGTTTTGGTTGGTAAAACAGTCAGCTGTTTGCTTTTTGATGTTTTAATACAGTGTTTCGATATCTTTTGAAAAGTAAAGACAATCAAACACATCTCAGGGTTGTTTGTCATCGAACTGGAACAACGTGATCTTGAAAACGGCTCAATTTGAATAAAAATGATACTGACGACAACACTTTTGGCAGTTTAGAAAATGTAGCACTAGTGACATATTCTTTTGATTTATACAGGGAGCACAGAATCAAGAAGACCTGGACAAGTTGTTCAAAGAGCTGGACTTTAATGGAGACGGTGAGGTCGACTTCAACGAGTTCATGGTGCTGGTAGCTTCTATCACCTGCGTTTGCCATGGCCGCCCTTGCAAGAAGTGAGCATAGCGACCACACCCTGGGAACAACACCAGCAACTGCCTAATATCGCTGTAATGCCTCTTGTTATGTAACAGCTGAATAAAGGGATTTATCTACCTGCACATGGTCGTGAAGTGTTTAATATAAAATGCATACCCTAGGATGATATTTACAGAATACACAGCGTAACAAATTGTTTTTTTTTTAAAAACCCACAGGGATAAAATGGTATGACTTTAAGTAGTTTAAGTCCAGCCCTATGCAGAAGCACAGACAAATACCAACTGCAGGAAATGCAGTGGTGGAAAAGTTTAACTCATATCCAAAACAGCAAAATATTTATCTACAATGAGATATTCACTTAATTTTCATCAAATCCAAGTCCACCAGCAAATGTCCAAAGCTGCATATGGCCTTTCAGTATGTGCATACTGGGCGTTGTAAGAATGAGGGTCTGTTCGCAGAGTATGAAACCTGATATGTGCAACATACTTTAGCAAACACTGCCACACCTTTAGAGGTTTTGTCTTCCCACTGTGGCCAAGCCCATTTTTAAAGGTATAAAAAGAATCTTATCTCCCCTTTTCCTTCACTGCCTGCACAGGTATTGCTCTGTCGACCTTCCATTTCTTTTTCTCTACCTGTTTAATAACTACCCATCAATCAGGAACCATGACTCAGCTACAGATGTCCATGTGTATGCTGCTCGAAACCTTTGAAAAGTATGCAAAAACTGATGGGGACCCGAACAGCCTGTCCAAATCTGAAGTCAAGACGTTGCTGGAAAAAGAAATGCCTGAAATGATCAAGGTAATGTACACCCCAAAGGGCATACATGTGTTTTTACTATATGCTACAAGTTAAAAAATATACAGATTCATGTGTTGGCGATTGGTTTTGGTGGTCAGCTTGCAAAATTAAGGCAGTAAAAATATTGTCCTGCAGCTGCATGCTTCTGGGTGCTTTTAAAAGTGTTGCTGACAAGTTTTATTGTTTAAAATTTAACAAAAGGTGTCAGCCTAACTGCATTTGCAGACTGATTGTTTAACTTGAACAACAATATTTTGTTTAATTTTAACTGTTTTTATTTGACTAAAAAGTGAGGCCCTTTTTGGCAGCTTGCAGACTGTAGCTCACAGCACTGGTGTTCTGTTGGTCCTTACAGGGAGCACAGGACAAAAAAGGAGTGGATGATCTCATCAAAAGTCTTGATTTTGATGGAGACGGCGTGGTCGACTTTATGGAGTTTATGACGCTGGTAGCTTGTCTGACCTGCTGCTTCCGTGGTGTGGACACCAAGAAGAAGCCCAAGAAGTAGAGACCGCACCCTGGGGTGGAGACAAAAGCACCAACAGCTGCATAACACTGCTGAAATTCTACTTGTTTTGTAACAGCTGAATAAATTGATTTATCTTCCTGTACATGGTTGTGAAGTGTTGTATATATGAAATTGCAAACATTTAGAAGATTTTTACAGAACACCTAATACATGGTGTAACAGAAGTAGCAAACATTAGCTGTAGTAATAATAATAACTCAGGTCCAGCCACACAGAAGCACAGATAGCTGCAAACCACAGTAAATGCAATAATAGAAGGTTTAAACATGATTCAGGATCATCTTGTGGCAACAAAAATCAACCAGTGAAAATGGATTGACAGTGAAGTTAAACCAAAATGATGGCACAGCAAGGTTTATATCTCAGCTGGCACAATTATTACCATGTGTAATCATTTTTTGAAGGGCGGCCGTGGTTCAGGGGGTTGGGAAGCTCATCTTGTAACCGGTTCGATCCCCTGCTCTGTCTGTCTTGGTTGTTGTGTCCTTGGACAAGACACTTCACCTACCGCCTACTGGTGTTGGCCAGAGGGGCCGATGGCGCAATATGGCAGCCTCGCTTCTGTCAGTCTGCCCCAGGGCAGCTGTGGCTACAACTGTAGCTTGCCTCCACCAGTGTGTGAATGTGAGAGTGAATGAATAGTGGAATTGTAAAGTGCTTTGAGGGTCTCAAAAAAGCGCTAAATAAATGCAATCCATTATTATTATTATTAAATTTCATACAGAATGAAACAAATTACAGAAAATATCTCAGATAAATGCATTCAAATGCAGTATATGACCTTACAGGGGTGCGTATGTAGGAACTGTAGGTTGGCACAGTCTGAAACACCAGCTGTATGAGATACTTCCGTGAGCCCTACCTCACCTGTAGAAACTTGTCTTATTGTTGGGGCCCAATTTTCCAAAAGTAAGAAAACAAAAGAACCCGCTCTTTTTCTTTACTCTACGCACAGCTATGTCCATGTCCCATGGTTACTCTTTGCTGGATTAACCTGCAGTGACCATGTCAGACCTAGAGAAACCATGAATTATGGATAATGAAGACATTTGATTAAGTCCAGCTACATGTCTTTTAAAATGTTTAATTATTATGTTTAATTGGTATGTTTTTCAGCAGTAAAGCTTAACAAACGTTGTCAGGGGCTGGGTCTGTGACACAGAATTGTGAGTTTATTTTGTATTTTTGATTTCTAAGTTTATATTGAAATATGTTAAGTTCTTGTGGTGTTATTGTTAGTTAGGGTTTAGTTGAAGTTCAGTCTAGTTGTGTTTTCACCTATGTCTGTGTGTTTCATGTTGTCAAGCTTGTGCTATCATGTCTACGTCTCTCCATGTTTCCTGTTATATTTTGAAAGTCTTGTGTTTCCATTTTCAATGTGTTTTGTTTAACTTCCACTGTGTCCTCATGTTCATTTGTGTCAGCCGTGTCTCCCCAGGTTTTTCCACTTTCCCCTCCTGTGTATTTAAGTCCTCTGTCTTCCACTGTTCTGTGTTGGGTCATCTGTTTATCTTCATGTCAGAGTCATGTTAAGTCATAAAGTTTTTTTTCCCTACTGTTCATGTTTATGCTCATGTTTTGATTATTTCAGTTGTATTTCTCATGTTCCTGTTCAGTTTCATGTTCTTGTCTCTCATCATTGTTTTCATAGTCAGTTTAGGTTTTATTTAGTTTTGCCCTAGTTTCGCCTTGCCTTGTTTTTTCTGTTTTTGGACCTCAGCCTGAAATAAATGGCTCGTTTGTTAAAGATTCAGTTCCGTCTCTCCCTTGCCTGCTTTTGGGTCCGTTCCTTAAACACACCGGCTGCTTGGCTGTGACAAACCACCCAAAGCGGGTGGACAAACATAACTTAACGTAACTTTTAACTAAATAAAAATATGTTGTGCTGAATTTGAGTTAAGAAGGATAATAATGGACGCACATTTAACAACTTGCAAACTGTAGCTTATAATGCTGGTGTAAAAATGAACCTAGAATATGTACCCTGGGGTGGAGACAGAAGACACCAACAACTGCACAACATTTGTGTCATTAAACCTGTTTTGTAACAGCAAAATGAATGGATCTATTTATACAGGCTTTTAAACTATAAAATTACATGAAGCAAAATGCTCATAGAATACACACTGATGAAAAATGGCAACAAAAAAACAAATGTAAGAGTGGTAACAGTAACATTTTACTCATTTGAGTATATACAGCAAACAACTCAAAAATCACCTACAGTTCAAAAAACAGTCTGGCAAACAACAAAACGTAATTACAGTGCAGTTTCTGCTTTACATGCATTCTTTGTGTGAATTCTATACATTAGGGATTACAAAATAAATTGTGCAAGTAGATAACCACATAGAAATTGAGCTTTAACTGAAGCATATTTCAGTTCCTAAAATGCATTTCCTGAAAACCTTGGGGCAATTTCTTAAGGCTCCTACAAAGAAGAAGAAAAAAAAACTGAAAACAAGAATATCAACGGCAAAATCACATTTCAGTATGTGTGCAGAGCAACATGACCTTTAGAAATACATTTGCAAGGGAGAGTTGTTGGAAAGTTGTTGGACAGGAAATGCACCTCATTTGAAACATGACTAAGACTTGCAGTTAAGATGGCATCTGTATTGGGGCAGATGCCTCTGCAAAACTATACCCATTGTTTTTATGCATACCTGTTTCTACACTATATTTATTTCATGAACTGCCCCTGAGTTTAGAAATATGGGAAAATATTTGGTGTAAAATAGGCAGCGAGATGTTTAAAGCAATAAAAAATGCACACGTGACACAAAGTCAGTTCATGTATTTGCATACTGGAAAAATGAAGAGTGTCCTAGTGTTGTCAGCCTGACTTCCTGTCTAACTACAGTAGTGTGCAAAAGTTTTGAGCAATCCCTCATTTCTGTATATCATGCTAGGAAAATTGGAAAAAGCAAACAGAAACGGAAATACAGAAATGAAAATCAAAACAAACAAACAAAAAATCAGTCACAGCCTAAGCTGTCCTTGGAAAGGTTGTAGTTTCTTTAAACAGGCTTCAGAAATAGTTCTCCAGTCTTCTTGAAGGACGTTCAAGAGCTCTTCTCTGAATTTCAGCTGTTTTTTTCTATTGTGATTATGTTCGATTCTCCTGTATCATCTGATGTCATTAGACAGCAAGTCTATGAGCTTGAAGTGCTTTAATGTGATTAAATCATTTGAACCTCAGAACCAATCAGTGACATTTTCCACATATAAGGCTTTCAAGCACGTTGCTGAGTGCAGCTTTATTAGAGTGTCACCAATGCTCGGAAAAAGTCCCTCTGCCAGGCACAAGCAGGGGAAGAGGACATGTTCAAAATCTCAAGCGAGTGGTCAGAGTTGCGGTTTTGGTTCTTGTGCAACAGACTCAGAAGTAGGCAAGCTTGTCGTCTGCTCGCAAGCACATTTTAAAACATGTGAGTGGTTTCAGAGTGGGCCTGTTTTGAACCTGAGTGGGAGTTTAAAACAATGCAAAAAGCAAATCACGATCTACACAAAGGCTTCAATGGTTGTGAAGCAGTTACACTCCTCACTATCGCTGACCTGCATTGTGTTTACACCCAGTTACTCAGACATCACAACAACAACAATTGCTGCAAGAATAACAGAAGGACTTGGAGCTGCAAAGACGCTGCATGGAAATGCTTCAGACCAGCTTCTAGTTAATCCTCTGACCAGAGGCATCTTAATCCACCTCTGTGACACTTTAGGTCAGGTCATTGCTGTATCAGCCCACCAGGAAGCACAGGCCAAGTAACACACTTTCTCCAGCTAGAACTGAAGAAAATCAAAGGCTCTGCTTCCCTCTAGTGGCAGAGGAACACTCTGCAACTTCACGTACACAGTACAGAGGTCATACATGCCCCTGCCCTTAACCTGAGCTACATATGTGTTGATTTGTGAACCTTTCATTTCTGTGTCAGCTGATTTTGGTATTCAGGCCAAGGCTGTGCAGAGCCTTTTTTGAACCCTAGCTGACCTGTAATCCACTTCCAAGGTCATTAAATTCGAACTTGCCTTTCTTCACTTCCTCTACTCCCTCACCCTGGCCAGGGCATTATGAAGGCTTATGTGGATTAGGTGTCCAGAGTGGAGGAGGATGCGGCTCTGGATTTAGGAGATATAGGTGGAGAGGGAAAGTGTATTAAGGGGGAGTTTACTGTGTTTGCTGATGTTCTTGCCTTTTTTTGAAAAAAAAAATCATATAATATTCTGATTCGCATTTGTCTAATCATATACTTTTACTGTATTATTAATAAACATACACAGACACATGATATTTATTCAATTCATTTTTATTTATATACAAAAAAATCACAAAAACAGTCATGTCAAGGCAAGTGAATTGTTTATCTGAATACTACATCTACAGTTAGGTCCATATATATTTGGACACTGACACAAGTTTTATTTTTTTACCAGTTTACTGACACTTGCATGCATCCCATTGACATAATGTGTAGACACTAAGCTTTCATTTGAGGGTATCCACATTCAAACTGGATAAAGAGTTTAGGCGTTTTAGCCCCTTAACATGTGCCACTGTTTTTTTCAAAGGAACTGAAAGGCTTTTTTATGGACAGGTGTGGCCAATTCCTTCATTATGTCATTATCAGTTAAACGGATAAAAGAACTGGAGTTGATTTGATGTGTGATGCTTGCATTTGGAAGATTTTGCTTTGAAAAGACAATATGTGGTTAAAGGAGCTCTTCATGCAGGTGAAACAAGTCATCCTTAAGCTGCAAAAACAGAAAAAAACCCATCTGAGAAACTGCTACAATATTAGGAGTGGCAAAATCTCCAGATTGGTACATCCTGAGAAACAAAGAAAGAACTTTTGACTCAGCAACGCAAAATGACCTGGAATTACATGGAAGACAACAGTGGTGGATGATCGCAGAATCATTTTCATGGTAAAGAGAAACCCCTTGACAACAGCCAACCAAGTGAGTAACACTCTCCAGGAGGTAGGCGTATTGATAGCCAAGTTTACCATAAAGAGAAGACTGCATGAAAGTAAATACAGAGGGTTCGTTGCAAGGTGCAAGCCACTCATAATCCTCAAGAATAGAAAGCCTGGATTGGACCAGCACAGTTCTGGAAAAACATTCTTTGGACAGATGAAACCAAGATCATAATACAGATGGACAATGACCCAAAACATAGACCCAAAGCAACTCAGGAATTTATTAAAGCAAAGAAGTGGAATATCCTTGATTGGCTAAGTCAGTCACCTGATCTTAACCCAACTGAGCATTTCACTTGTTGAAGACTAACCTTCTGACAGAAAGGCCCACAAACAAACAGCAACTGAAAGCCGCTGCAGTAAAGGCCTGGCAGAGCATTAAAAAGGAGGAAACCCGGCATCTGGTGATGTCTGTGAGTTCAAGACTTCAGGCTCTCAGGCTGTATACTGTACCACTGCACATGGTTGGAATGACAATAAAGCCACTTGACTTCTCTAATTACTTTTGAAAAATCCTTTAGTTCATCACATTTTTATGGAATCTTTGTGTTCAACCCACTGAATTAAAGCTGAAAGTCTGCACTTTCACTGCATCTCAGTTGTTTCATTTAAAATATATTGTGCTAATATACAGAACCAAGATTAGAAATATTTATGGAGCTAACTGTTTATGGTTTTTGCCAGAGCTCAAGGACTAGACAGCTGTAATAGGGAAAAGAAATGCACACTATGTCGACAAAACAGAGGTTACAAAGTTAGAACGACAGCAGAAAATCTGTTTACCTTGAAAAAATACTGCAAGAGGCCATTAATTCTATATAATTAATCAGCCATTGAGCCACCTGCACAAAAAATTGAAGGTTTAAGATGCTTTAAGCCACATCATGATGAGGCCCATCACTGATATGCAGTGATATGCACTGTTACAACCACGTGTTTAATGCACTGATAAAGGAATGTAACCACAATTACCAATGTGCGAACAATAACTGCATAAGATAGCATGATGAATAAAGCAGAAGAGACACAAGTGGTCTAATGAACTCAACACACACACACATGTAGTAACCCACTGCGAGTGCAGAATCTGATAGATAACTAAAGTGATACTAAACTGAAACTAGGCTGTAAATGCTGTAAAATTAAACAGTACTACCAATGTAAAAAGACTATCTTAGAGAGGCAGCGTTTCTCAGAAGTAAAGATTGGCTGGGGTTCCCTAAACTACAAAAAAGTGCATCTGCAAACTGTGGAAAGTTTCAAAATAACGTTCCTCATCATAAAATTGTAAAAAGACTTCATTATCTCATCATCTACAATACATAACATTATTAAAGATTCCAAGAATCTGGAAAAATCTCTGGGAGGAAGGGCGGCCTTCAGGCAGCACTGCATTTAGAACAAACATGATTGTGTCGTTGAAATTTGGAGCAAAGCTTCTTTAAAATGGACTGAGGCGAAATGGAAAACTGTCCTGTGGTCAGACAAATTGAAATGTCTTTTTAAAAACATGGATGCTACATCCTCCAGAGTGAAGAGGAGAGCGACCATCTGGCTTGTTTTCAATGCTCAGCTCAAAACCTTGCACCATGGAACCAGCAGCGTGTACATCTGAAAAGGTAACATCAGTGCTGAAAGGCGTGTACAAGTATTAGAGTAACATATGCTCCCATCCTGAATGTGCATTTTGCTGGGAAGGCCACATTTCAGCAACACAGCGCTATCTACATACTACAGCTACTACAACAGCATAGCTCCATAGTAGACAAGTGTGGGTGCTGAACTCGCCTGCAGTGCAGAACGTTTCAACAAATGAAGCATTTGGGGCATTAAAGAAAAGTACGACTAATTACACCCAGGACTGCTGAGCTGCTAGAATCCTCTGTCCCAGACTCTTGTTAACACAAAGTTAACCATAGCCCTGTCCCAACTTTACTGAGATGTGATCCGTTAGGTCATTTCTGTTCTAATGAATGCTGCTCCAATGTCAGTGTGCTTCAGAAATCAGCAAAAATTGGGCTAATAACCAACAGCATGCATGACCCTCCAGAGGTAAATGTATACAGTTGTCACAGGTTATTAGGCAGAGGACTCACTCGCAGGACTCTGAAGTTTAGAGAGAAGGTGAGGGTTTATTTACAATGTGGCACCAAGTGAGAATATATACAGTGAGGCAGATAACACGGGGCTCCAGGGAGTGGATGGGGGGGGTCCGAAGGGAAGGTCCAAGGCGGGGGTACACACGCTCCTCTTCAACTTAATCCACAACTCACTCAGAATGTCCACTCCAAAATGCTCATGCTCATTCACACACATCCACAGAAATCCAGACGGCAGGGAAGACGGGCAGGGAATCTAGAAGGCCTGTACACAGAGAAAAACAATGTTAGGAGGAAACTCTTAGGGGATCACAAGGAATATTTCCAAAGGCTAGGCTACACTGACGCTAGGTAGTGTGACGATCCAGCGAGGAAGCAGCCTCTCTTGCCATCTTAAGTAGTCTCCCAGGA
>VUQG01001385.1:0-21693 GCA_015106755.1 Etia nguti | reverse complement strand
TCATTTTGAATGAAAAGAAAAAAAAAAAAAAAAAAAAAAAGGGATCGACATGATAAAATCTACTGAAGTCCTAAACTGTGTTACAGATTGGTTCTAAATTATAGCTATTTGGGCTTAGGCTTTCTGTAATGTGTAGAATACACAAAGACACAAACAGTGCTTAACAAGTTTGTTATACCACCTGTCACTAAAACAAGAAAAATGATTAAGAAAGCTGACAAATATGGGTTTAGAATTCACATTTATATTGTTATTTATTAGGCAAATAACAAACATTGTTGTACCTAAACTTGAATCAAGCATTCAACGACTAAAATACATTTTTTCCTGTTCAGGATTGCAATTAAATAACTGTAATTTGGCATCTTAATAAAAATAATAATAACAATGTACTTTATTTCTTTTTCTGTAAACCAGTAAATTTGAAAATAACAGAAATTATATTTTAACATCAACAATATGATTTCGATTAAAGTGCTTACTGGTAGATCAACTACCACAGAAAACTTAACATTTTGGTGATTACCAATACCGGTAATTTAGGGCAGCTGTGTTGTGCTTTTACCTTTTGCTGTCTTTTGTTCCTTCACTAACCACAATTGACACAATTTGTTGTGTTATTGTCTTTCCGTTTCCTTACTGTTCTGTTAAGGTAATATTCAGAAAATCAAGAGCAGAAAGGCTATACTCACCATATCCTTCAGGTGGGAGGTGCTCGGTGTGGTTTGCATGTTTCCCCTGCAAGACAATCAGTAACAAAGGTTAAGAGTTTGAAGGTGCCAAAAGAAAATTATTCTCATATCACATTGGTAGGAAAAGAACAGAATGGAGAATGAGAATTATTGTTACTATTATTATTGATTCTATTATAAAGCATGAAGTATGTACTTATTAAAAGCAAGAATATACAACAACCCACAATGAGCTTTTTCCACTGACAGGTTTTGTAGCATGGGGTCTTTCACTGTTCACTGTGATGTAATCAGTAATGCAGTAGAAATAGTAGATGACTGTGGGTTAGCTTACTTAAAGGAGGAAGATGCTAAAATCATTTCAGTGGGATTTGCTATGATGGTCTTAGATAGAGATGATATACAAGGAAAAAGACTAGTCATCATAATACAAGGAAAACACTAAGGCAAAGCATAAGCAATTTTGACAGCTATAATAAAAATACATGTATCATTCAGAACATTACAGAAGCCATGCTGAAATAACATTGTGAGAAGAGCAGAAGTGCCAACTGAAATATGGAGTTTAGCGCACACACAATCTGCCAAAGCCTTTTTCATTCAGTCTTGCTGTGTTAACCATAGCAAAGCCAATGTTTATGGATATTTATGGATCTCTAAAATATGTCCACACTTGTGTGGTAGCAAGGCTGCCAGCTTGCGCAGAGAAGCAGCTAAACCAAACCATAATAAACTACAGGAGAGATATCTAATATATTTATTCCACTCAAATGGTTTAACATTGCAATAGAATGTAAAATGCAGACTTGGCAGAATTCAGTCATATTACAAAAGCACAGCAAATGTGAAAATTCTGTATAGCGTAAGCAGGATCCCTTTCTTAAAACCGACTATAGTCTGACATGTGATAGCAAAGCAGCTTCCCCTGTCACTGTTTCAGTGTGCAACATCAACTGAGCAATGCCAGACACTGGATTGAAAATGGTGCCTATAGTCTAGCAGGGCAGTTGTTTGATCCAATCACAGATTTACTGCTGCAAAATGTTCTGTGAAACTAAGTGTTAAACATGATATCTCATACAATAATTGTCCCGGACAGCAGGAGTCTGCTGAGAATAAAAAGTGACCACTGATGAACATTTACTGGCTTCACCCAGAAGACTGAAATTAGATCATGTAACCTAATGTTCTCTAAATTCTAACAAAAGGCAAACAAAAAGTTTGTTAGCGTAAAGCTTCATTAGTGACAGCACAATTCATCTGTCAGTAAAGTGGCAGTGTGCTGTACCTCGAAATCCGAGGTATACAGAGGGGGAAAAAAGGCATGCAAGAAAGAGTGAAAAGGAGGAATTTTCCAAGAAATGTCTGACTTAAACATATTTTTAGTTAGGGGATTAACGTGGGGCAAATTTGAGCACAACTATCAGTCTTTCACACTTGCAGAAAAACACCATCTGCATCAGAAAACAGCAATCTGAAGTCCAGTGAAGCATCTCAGTACGTATCTGGGAAAATAGATGCCCAACAATGCTTCGGTTTTAAACGATTGCAACCACAATGTTTCTACAGTCTTCTCTGCTCATTGATGCATGCTGATAAACATCAGCTAAGAGTGGATTTTTTTCCACACAATAATCAAACCGAGAAAATGTGCTCTGTAGCTTTTAGACTTGAATCCTAAAACTAAAAATGAACAACAGTCAGGAGGTGAAGTTTTAGAAAAATATTGATCATCAGCAAAAGATGTTAAAGCGATGTACTGAAGCAGTCAAATACAAGCCAACAACAGAATCTACTGCAGGGCATACTCTCATTATGAAATAAATTAGAACTATATATGTAGTGTCTACACTGTGCACAAAGACACCAGAAAAAAAGATTGGACCTTTTATTGAGCATCAAATTTTACATGTACATATACAGAATATTTAGCACATTCTGCATAATGGTATAACTGTAAATGTATATCTGCACATTTAGCATAGTTGTAAATTATATAGTATGACTGTGCAAATAGAAAGAAAGTGTGTGTGTCTGTGAAGCTGGCTGCTACTGCGGAGCTGCAGCTCATTAGGCCCAGTGGGTGATGGCAGCAGGTTGTCAGCAGTGGTGATTTCGTTAACCTTTACCTCAGTGCAGACACAGAGGCGAGCCAGACATTTCATCCTGAGCTAAACAATTAACAGATCTTATGCCAAACAGGTAATGCTAATATTCTGTTGGTTTTTTTTCCCCCCTTTGGAATGAAATGACTGATCATAAAATTATTTCCTGTAGCGAAAATTAAACTGAGTCATTTGTTCAGATATTTGATTTGCGCCCACATATGGAAAGCTTTTCTAAGTTTTATTCTATAAAAGTAGGTAGCACTCAATTTATTTCTGATAATTTGCTTTCTACTTTGATAAACCAGTACATTCTTACCTAACGTGAATATTGGATTAACAAAAAAAAAACAAAACAAAAAAATATTCTACACCATTTAAGGTTCTTTTGACGCATTTGGGTCCTAAAAACCTGTCAACACCCCAGGCCCTCTGAGACAAACAATAACACATATATAGTATAAACAAACAATTAGCTTTCAAAAATGACTATATACAGTATTATTAATATGACAATAAATAACATAATATATAAAATATAATAAATAAACAATAAATGTGATAAAATAATAATTAATTCTCCATCTATATTAGGTTAAAAATATTGAGAATATTCATTCTCAATTAGTGGAAGAAAAATCCAACTGAGCCAACTTTTCATTTTTGTAATTTAGTATAAATATGAGTGTGTTTAATTGTCTTTATTGCCTTTTTTTTTTAACACCATCTTGAAGTCTACTTATGTTAAAAGGTAGAGAGCGATAAATATGACATTGGGAATACACAGCAATATGCAGACAGTGATGGATATCACTTTTCCACAAGCAAGGGGAAAAGAAATGTTTCTCAGCTCAAATTCAGTCTGTGTTTCCAATGGATGAGTTCCAAAATCACTTCCAAGCAGGGAAGCGGGTTGTGTTACTATGACAATCAGCAGCTGCAGCATAACTGCAAGTCAAACAGCTTTTAATTCTAAGTTTTATATTTCACCTCTCAGAGGATGAAAAGTGAAATGTCTTCAAGAAACTTCATAGACTATCACAGGTTTAGTTAATGTGAATTCTGACTGTTTCTTTATTGATAAAGTAACTAAATTATTATATTACTAATTTAACAGACATGGCACACTGGTGAAATTTGATAGATGTCTGCATTTTCCTGAAGTGTTACCATTTCAGCTTTGGGTATAATAACCATCAGCATTATCATTACTATTCAAAATACTTATGAAACAAGGGAAATACAGTATTTTTTCTTTCCATTTTGCCCTCCACACTGAAAAATACCTTACCTTAGGAGGTGACTGCTGCTGCTGCTGGGGGCCCTGCTTGTTGGAGGCTGGCTGTGCATGCTGAGAATGGGGATGATGGTGGGGATGGAGGGCCTGTGAAGACGAATGGTGTCCTTGCAGGGGCCTAAGGGCACGAGGGATGAACTCTGGGGCCAATGGGTTGAGGACATAGGTCTTTTTGAGCTCCAGGGCCTCCAGCTGAGCCTTAATCTGCTCGAAGGTGATGCCATGTAGGCTCGAGTTTTCATGGCAAATGGAAATAAAGTGCTCCCAGAATTTTCTGGAAGTGGGCAAAAACAACAAAAAAAAATGTTGAAAATTTTCTTCTAGTCTCTGGTATTGTTTCTTATGTGGATTGGATGTTTAATGGATTATCATTTTGAAAATTCTTTGCCTGCCGGTGTTACAAATTACTCCTTGGGGGCTAAACATAAAAGATCAAAACTATTTAAAGCAAAGAGGCATGTGCACAGTGCAGAAAAACTAGAGGGAAGAAGGAAAATGAGGAAAAGGAAAAATCTAATTCCTTAATATAAATGTACTTTATTTAAAACACAATGCTTTCCATTGGTATGATTAAAACAAACAAAAAACAGCTGTCCATAAAAGATGGCTAATAAACTAATGGGAAAAACCTGAACCTAAACCCTTGAACTGTGAGGAACCTGGTGGCTCTGTTATACTGTTGTTAGCATTTTGCTGGCATGGCTTGAGGCAACTTGTCACTTAATGTTAAGAGTCATTGTAAACCCCCTAAAAACTTACTAAAAGCATTTTGAGCTGCCTTTTCCTTTAATTTGTCATCTGACTTTAGTTCTCTTCAGTCCTGAAATGTGCAGTCAAAAGAATGTGGAGATACAAGACATTCACATTTCAACAATAAACTTTTCCGCTATAGTAGTAGCTGTATCATTAGCAGTCAAGTAGTTGTAAAATAGGAACTGCCATGAGGGAAATCTTGGGCAAATATTGTTAAAACTATAACACCTTTCAGGCCGAGGCAATCATTTAACCTGTTCAGTTAATAAAAAGTATTTAATAATGAATAACAGCTTGCCCAGCTACTACACTGACTAAGACATTTTGTTTGCATAATAGCAAAAACAAAACGTAAGCAAAGACAAACTACAGCTGCTATGGAGACAGCTGCGGAGGTGGGTTAAAAAGATTCAAACAGTACTGAGAGGATCTGGCAGCTAGTAGTGACCCAGTTATGGTTTTATCAAACTACTCCATTGCTCTCTATCCGGCGAAAAATAAGCAGATATTCACATGTGAACAAACTCGACACTCGATAACTTCTATGCATTTAATTTATCAGACTACCAAACTATCTACCAAATGAGCAACTCCTAAACCAATAATATAGTAGTTTTAATTAAACCTGAAACTTTGCACTTCAATCAGATCTCGGCAGTCTGATTTAAAATGCACTGTGGTGGCGTATAGAGACAAAATTATTTGTAACCAACAATATGAAAATATGAATTAGGCTATATTTACCTGCAGCGCCCAACAGAACATAGCGCGATGGGGTCTCCCACAACTGCAACCAAGGACTGGGCTCTGGTGATGGCTGTATTCAACAGCTTGTAGTTGGACAGGAAACCATAGTCAAGGTCCTCTGTCGAGTCCTCAACCAGCTGCTCTTTGCGCTTGATGGCCGTTTGCTTGTGCTTGCAGGTATGCCGTGTACGCACCGTGCTAAGGAACAGCACCCGGAACTGTTTACCTGCAAACATTTTTTTAAATAAAACATTTTTAAGCCCTCTGAAAAAAGTGCTAAACTCAGAAATCTTAAGAACAGAGATCTTTGGAAAATTCTAAAAAGATTTATTTAAAAAGATGTGGTTAGCAATGTCAGACATAACAGTATGACAACAGAAAATGTGACAAAGAAAAAGTAACAACCCATTTGAAATCAAAATAATTATTAGAAGAAGATTTTAGGAACTTGCTATTCTCCATTTCAATTAAACTTTTCTCTTTCATTATCAAAAAACACAGGAAAGGAGAAAAAAAAAGTTACTTTATAGTTTACGCAACCTTACTGAGAACAACCAATAGGAGTTCGACTAAAGTTGTGGACAAATGAATTTCTCCAGTAGCTTATGTGACATTTAATATGACTGGAAACTGAAGCCATGTAATGGTAATTGCCTTGTTATAAATAAATGTTTACTAGTAAGTATAACTGTATTGCCTGTTGAAAGTAAGTATAGAAAAACATTACGTATGTCTGTCAAATTCAAAGCTACTAACCACTAACTAGAGTTTTTTTCCCGTGTCCATGTGTTTCATGTGTGATTAATGAGGGAGCTAATGACCTGTAGAAAGCAGCTGAATGTGATACAAATAAAAGCTGTGTGAGACTGACACAGAAGAGAGACTTGGGGAAAAAAACACTTATTGTATAATTCTGAATCTTCTTGATTTCATAATATGAAACAGAATATGAATACATTCAAGCTACAACCCAAGATTGAAGGCATTTTTTTTATTTCGTCTCCTTCATTTTAAGCAACATCTCAAAGAGAAAAATAGGAGACAACACAGAATTAAGCATTCTGGGATTTATGCTCTGAATTTGTTTATATTGTTTGTCTTTTCAAATGCCTTATCATAGATATCTTTAATTATTATCATGTTTTGCCACTTGCTAACCTAGAATACTACCAAAGCCATCCTAAAATATCAGCTCATTAATTTGAGATCTTTTTTTTTTTTAACTTATAGAGATGTAATGCCTTAACACATGAGATACAAAGCACAGGATGTGCTGGTAAATATTTGTTCCTCACCTTGGACATTGAGCACTCTTTCCACGCTGACCTCAGGCATTCTCTTCTTCCGTAGCTCAGCACGAATGCGGAACACCTGGTCAGCATATGGTGACACCACCCCAATGCTGCCTTCATCCAACTTCCCCCAGGCCACTGGCCACTTTTTGCGCAACTCCTCCACCCGCTCCACGATCTCAAATACCTTTGGAGAGGGAATCAAGACATTTGGATTTAGGGTCTTCTTTAAACAGCTTTTTAAATAAAAATGTATTCCACTTACAAAATAAACATACTTATACATAACTGTTATAACAGAACTGTAACTGTAAAAACTAAACAGAAGCTTGCAAGACAATTAATATTCATTTAAAAATACTATTTTAACATGAAGCATCAGTCCTAACAAATAAATAAATAATAAAAATTAAAATAACTGGACTGAGCTATATTCTCCAACAGCATTTGTTCAGTTAGTTCAATTTGAAATTGATTCAAGAAAACTTTCCTTGGTATGCCACATATCTCTGCTGACTGTTCATCTAAAAGATTTATCTTCACGACTGATCTTTTCTACAACCACTCTAAGGTGATGCTACCTAACAATACTGATCTGGACTCATGCCTAATGAAATACTTAAAAATCACCTTTTTAAAGGTAGCCCAACTACCATGGCTGAGGAGTGCCTTCTTGGTAAAACTTTGATTCAGTTAAAAACAATCCAAACTTTAATTTTAAGGAAATGAGACTCCAAAGCAACAGAAAAGAAATCAAGCATTTACGATAAAACCATAACCGTGAAAGTTTGCTGTGTCTGCGGCATTTTGAAGACCCCGTGAAATGTGTATTTAAAACCTAAAAACCGCTAAAAACCTAAATAAGAACCCATCCAAAATTCAGACTCAGTAATTCGTGCTTCATGCATTCAATGTAGGTCTAAGTTGGTATCACATTTGAGTTCATGGGTTTCATCTTTAATCAGGAATTAAAGACAAAGTGTGCTTCAAATCGCAATGATTTGCCAAAGGAAAGACTGCCAATGGGTTTCTGATAATCGTTCTACTTTTTTGTAAGTAATGGTAACAAATATAATTTCAATGCAATTCAAATACTGAATGTTGAGTGTATAGGTCCACATCTAACAATCATGCATAATTATGTCTCTGTAGAAATCAGACACTGGGCTAAAGTAATGTTTTCATTGCCAAAGACTACTCAACTTTTAGTTAATTTTTGGGTTGATTTTCTTCTCATCCAAACACTGAAGCTTTTGTTTATAGTTGTTTATATGGGATTAGATACCAAATTGAACCAATAAGTTCCAATATGCAACACTGATCAACTTCCCATTGATCATGTTTTAAAGATCACTGTACCACTGTCAGAGGGCTAGAATAAAGAGTCTGAATAATAGAAAAGGGTGTTTAGTAATAGACATTTTACAAAGTATTATATTTGTAAATCAATTTTGTATCAGCTTTTTAGGCTGGTTCAAAATTGACAGGTTCAAATTTCTGTGCATGCAAAAAAACAAACAAAAACGAAACAAAAACAAAAAAAAACAAACAAAAACATGGGTGACAGAGCATGGCAGTCCCACCAAATATAATTTATATTGTATTACATTACTCTAACCAGCTAATGTGTGAAGCTGGCAACTACACTGGTAAGAAACCATTGTTAAATATTGTTTCCCCCACCTCCAGTTTCCTGATCTTTTATTTTAACTAATTTATATCTGTGAATCTTATTAGTTTTTACAAACCGTCCTTTTGTTGTAAACATGCTTGCACAAAGCTCAGTTCTGGAACTCTGAGCTTAAATAGTGTTGCCCCTTGAACTCCACCTGAGGAGCAGTTTATATGTTTTAGAAGTGCTTAGAGGCCAATACACAGCGAGTATGATTATAAACATAAAACACAGGAAACTGGTTTGAATATGCTTTGGGGTGTATTTAGTACCAGTCCAGTGGGAGTCATTATGCCACTTGTTTACACACCTGGAATTATTTAAACTGAACAGCATTATTGCCGTAAGATGGTTCTAAGGCCAAAAATGTGTCTTGAGGGCTTTATATGCACATGTGCCCCAGCCATACCTCAGCATTGTTGTAGTAGGCAGTGCTATTCTTCTCCTGGACATCTTCTCCTCTTGCTGTGAAGAAGGTCAGAGGGTAGAAGTCCTTATGGGAGGGCTGCTTCCCACTTGCCATTAGCTTCCCATCATAGAACAATTCTGACGTGTAGCTTTAGGAAGGGAAGAAGAAAAATAAAAATAAAAAAGTGACATGAATATGGAGGACAATTGCTTGATCTTGGCTTTTTAAAAAAAAATTCACAAAAACTGATATTACCGGGAACCATATGTCCCACGTATTTGATTCACACTTTCCTTGAAATTAAGCTTGACTATAAGGATGGGTACTTGTTCACAAAGTTCACTTTTGTCATGATAGTCAAAATGTATTTGGATCAAAATGGAGCAATATTGAAACTGTACTGTGCCCAATGACAATACAAACTTGCTTCATTTACAGAGTATGTGTGTTCATGGGTACAATGTGTCTACTACCAGTACTAGTGACAACTTAAAATATAAACATTAAACATAAACATTTTGATGAGAGGTGATCCTTTTAAGCATCAAAGACGTACAATGAAGGCAGACAATTTTGTACTTGCTCTCCAGTTGTCTGCCACTAGTATTCATTTCTAAAGTGATCCAGGGAACATGAAGTTGGCATGAGGCTGTTTGTGATTTTATAGAAGCAACGGAGTTAAGCCCAATAGAGAAAATGCCACTGCAGTGGAAACCTAAGCTGTCTATGATCACAGAAGAATCACTGGCAGGCAAACCATGGTTAAACCAAGATTAAATTTACATAAATGTGATCATATACACATGTGGCTGTTATGAGGTCCAATTTGAACAGTGAAGGAAAGCCATAATAGATGAAGACTGCTAGACCAAAGATCTATAACTGAAAAAGGGTGGTAAAATTGACCAGGCCCAGAAAATGGAAACATATAACTATGCTGCCCAAAACTGAGTCTCAAAAAGTGCAGGTGCAGTCTCTGTCAGTGGTTATGACTGTGTTGTAGAGCAGAAACTGATCAGTAGAACAGCTAACATAAATCTTAAGGTAAACTATTGGGATAATAAACAAGTACAACATAAAGGGTGAAGAGCTAAGTGGTCTGAATCCCAGATACACAAATGTGGGCACAAGTTGGTCCTAGAATTCTTTCTACTGAAACGCTTTCAGGTAAATGACTGCTACCCCACCGTGCATCCTGTGGAGTGATGTGTCTGTGTATAGACACAGCCAAAGGGCATGGCTTACGACAGTTATCCCACTTTCCTTTAAGCTATAATATCATGGATGCTGCTGTATTATTGAGATAACAAATGCTTAATAAGATAAATGAGGCAGTATTCTGGCAACATGCAACACTAAGCAGCAGACTTACCAATGGTAACAAATGGTAGCAGAGCAGGTTTATTTGCTGTAATGATGTCAGACATCAAGCCAAAATAAATAAATAACTGTACGCCTCTGTATTGAGTTGGGGGGTAGCAGTTCATTTACAACATATCACGACAGCAAGAAAAGATTGCAAGAATTTTGGTTATGGAGTTCCAGAAATTAGTTATTTTTTCCATTTTGATGGCAGCCAAGACAGTAATCAAGCTTGCAAAGGACAAATCAGTTTTGCTGCAAGATGCAGCCACAGCAGGAGAACATGGCAATGGAGACAGATCACCAGCATGGCTGTGGAGAGCTGAACACTGAGCCAGCTAGCAGTTGAGCTGGTTCCCTGAGCAGCAACACAGTTAAAAATGACAAGCAACAGCTAACTGTTTAGTTAGCTAACTGCTGTCTAACATAGTCCCTTTGGATTGAGGAACAAACTTTTCGACTGGCCAAAGTCTTAATGTCTTGGTAATTAGCAAAAATCACCGGGTCAGTTTAACTGAGAAATTGCAGCATAAGTCAGCTTGTGTCTGACATATATTCACTCAGCACAGCTTAGGACCCCATCCCTCTCAATCTCTTCAGACAGTACTCCAGAAAAGGCAGCAAGGGAGAGCAGGCACTTACTTGATGATAGCTTCATGGGAGCGGTAGTTCTCACAAAGGAGAATACGACAGGGGAATTCAGGGGGGTAGTGCTCATACAGTCGATCCAGCAGGGACACGTGGAGGTTGCGCTCCCGTGCAAACTCGCTGTACACAAATGGACTGAGCTGGAAATAAAGGAGAGGACAAAGTAAGTAAAATAATGATGATGATAACTTTCTGTAGTGATCTATACAGGACAGAAAAGTAGACAGAAGAAAGCTGAGAGTGACTGAGAAAAAAAAACATATGGATGCATTGGTGGACACTGTGCCTTAATGCTGTCATTTCTTTCCTCCAAGAAATAGAGAGATCAAGTAATTTAAGCACAACTCATGCTGCATCTTCATCCACTTCGCTACCGGTAATCCTGTGTACCGTCTTAAAACCAGCAGACGAGGAAATTAGGTTTTAATTCCTTGTGTTGGCTTAGAAAGCTTGACTGACATGAGTTAATATTTTGTTGTTTGTGGTTGAAGTTGTCTCTAAAACTGCAGAGCCACAGTGGCTGCTGTCTGTTCCTTTGTATTCTGAAGTAGGTCAGGTAAGAACCTAATAATAAGCAAAGTGCAAAACAGTATTACTATTCCTTGATGTCACAACTACCATCTGTAGTTTGTTCCATCTACCTAAGTGTTTTGACTTTGGGCTAAAGAAAAACCCCTTCAAGCATTTGAGACCCCAAGACACTATAATGTACTTGTTTTTATTATATAGCAATTCAAAAAGCAGTGTAGATACAGTTAGCCTTCAAAAAAAAAAAAAAGGGCCACTTTTGAAGCTTCTACAAGCTCAAAGTTGAATTCTATCTGACATTTTGTTACCGTCTTTGTTTACCTGCATGTGGTCTCCGGCCAGCACGATGCGGGTTGTCTTGCTAGCTAGAGCAAAAGGCATGATGGTTTCACACTCCATGGCCTGGGCCGCTTCATCCAATAGGATATGAGTGAACAAACCTATCAAAACAGACAAGACACAAATATCTATTCACTTGTACATTTATTACAATTTCACAGCTTCAAAATTGCTCTTTATTTCCACTTTTATTACGATATACTTTTCTAATAAGAGCATAAAGGTGAAGAACTTTGTATCGACTTGCAGTAACCTTTCTCTTTGAGTGGAAAAGTGGACACACATCAAGCAAGCAAAAAGCCCCAAAGCAAAACAGAGCAGCTATAGCTTTTCCTCATGTGTATCATGTGTGTGCAGCAGCTAATTACATTTTGATATGCTAATTAATCAAATAAATAGTTTATAGTTTTCACTCTGTCAACAGTTCTAGGCTGATGTTCATCTTAAATAAAATGTTTATATTTAGTTTTCTGTTGTTTGTAATGTTGACTCAATTAATTATTAATTTAAAAAAAATCTTACATCAATAAAATGGTGCAAATGAAATGTTAAAGCCTTTCCAAGTAACATCTGTCATACAGAAACAACTGAAACATACATGCTCTCCTACCAAATAGGTTTTTTGTCTCACTCACCCACACTTCATTGGTGTCCTTTATATTTTTTTTCTCCCATTGTTTTAACCAGTCTTACAACTTAAAAGCGGGGCTCTGTGCACATAAAAAATGACTGCACAGCAGTCTAACCCTGCCTTAAAAAGCTCTAACAGAGGTCGGCAGAATGAGGGGAGGGGGATAAAACAGCATGGCAAATGAGTGCTGGAACAAGGAGCAAGGAAGAGAGGCTGAAAAACAACCAGCAAACATCCTCTAAAGCTACACTATTCCAACAGAGAAGGATATGCAGATATGAAATTTGACAGTTGGAAATAAAAAATAAACTGACAAAAGAGTAAACAAACAACAACAAAGAAAAAGGGCCTGGCAAGAAAAGAGGTGTAGCAGTTTAATTTGAAGCAACATTCAATCCTTAGTATCAGGCTTTGAAAATGCAAAATGCCTGCAAAATATGTTTGCAGGCTTTTTTCCCCCCTAACTACAAAGCCTGAAACCAGTGCTATCGCCTTTAACTCTGTATGCACTTCACTGAAGCATAGGCTGGCACTGTTCCCCTGCAGTGATCCTGATAAAATGGTAAACATTTTGATACAAAGGGCCATGCGCCGCACACAGAATATGAATAAGTAGGTTTATACAAAGCATAACTGAGAAATGGCCCATCAGAATTATAAAGTCTATATCTTGTAATGTAAAAGAGTTATTTTCAGTTAATAAGGAAAAAACTGCTACATGTTGCAGAGGTCACAAATATTCCAAATAACTGCATGTAACTGTGCATTAAACAATACACATAAATAGTCTCTGGCGTGGCTGTTCAATTACTCGAATTTTAATTTAAAATATGAATTTGGACACATGCATAGCAAAGCTAGCAAAGAAATGTTAGTGAAAGCAACTTAGAAAGTATTGTTAAATTTTCGTTTTCCTTGATTTCCTCTTATTTGCTAAAAACTGACTTTGCGCAGGAGTCCTACAGCATCATGTCTACATGCACTTAGAGTTTATTAATCAGTGGAGGGAAATTTAATTACCACAGCGTGCCGATTACCATAACAGATGAAATTAAAAGCATGTATAACACAAAAAGAAACATTGGCTGTTTGTCCAGTTATAAAAACCAAAAAAAGGCTCAAAAAAGACTTAAGATGAATAATTTCCTTATTATACACTCAATGTTTTGCTATGCAAAGAGCAAACATATTAGAATAATAAATAAAAAGTTATGTGTTAAAAGCATGTTAATCCACGTGGACACACAATAGCCTTATATTACTCACAAATGAGAACATTTTCTCAGGCAGAAAAGTAGAGATTAGTTGTGGGGTGAGAGGGAAGAAAAGAGTCTTTATGAGCATCAGATGGTCAGAAGCACAAATGAATTTATATGGTGCTTACCACTGCACTTTGGAAATGCCTCAGAGAAATTATTCACGAATTCATTTATGTTGCCGCCATCCGTCTCTGGGCTAATAATTGAAGTTTTTGAATTTGCACAAAACAGTAGTAAGGGAAAGGAGGAGAGTAGGGTAATAAGGAGAGGTGAAAGAGATCAGAGGCACAGTGCTGCAGAAATGATTTGGTAGAGAGATTACTCTTCAATAATAAATGACAATTTCTTCTACTCACACACCCAGTCTCGCGCATTCGCCCTTTTAGTCTTTTTCGGCACTTTTCACACTGCAAAAGTGATTTGAAAAGTGTGCAAAGTGTGAAAGGGTCTTTGAGTGCGTAACTAAAACTACAACACAAGTTTTGTAACGAAGCTCTGAAAGCTGTGTGGAACTCTCCCATCAGATGGGCAATTTCTGATCATCTACTTGAATGTGTTGTGGTATGCCTCATGGTGTGACCTCAAGGAAGGGGAAACAGCATTTGTTGAGGTCCATGAACTGCAGACTTCAGTCAGTCATTGACTGCAAAGGTTTTTTCAGCGAATTACTTAAATGACCCTTACATTTAAAATTAGGCTAGATTGTCCAATCGTTTTTTTGCATCTGAAACTTGAAGAATGTGTATAAATAATAGTTGTAATTGCTGAATGGTTAATGCAATACTTTTGTTAAATGTCTGCCCTTCAAGTACATCAGTGGTTTGATTCAAAATCCACTTTGGTGGTGTACAGAAGGAAAGTTGCAAGAAAAAGTGTCATTATACAAATCCAACTTCACAGTTAGTTATGGGCCTAACTGTATATAGAACTTTGCACAGTAGAGAAAGGTTATGCATCCAGGCAAAAAACATGCTGTAAGAGCTGCACAAATTAGTAGAAGCAAAGAATGTCGGTTTGTGCTGGGAATGGGATTTATGCATATCATAATAACAAAAATTTATCAAGATAAATAGAGGCACGCTAAACAAAACATGCACAATGCCAGATCCCATATCTAGACCATGAAAAAAAAGGGCAAAGTCATCAAGTCAAACATAAAAGCCTAAACATCATCTTTTGGGGGACCCGTGTTTTGGGTGGGAGATTTGTTATCGCTACTTAGAAGACTTGCTGGCTCCCAAGTGTCTCGTTTCCTGGAGATTTTCATCACCATCAACCACCAGGAGAACAGGACAGATGAAACGTGGGGAGGAGGGCTAATGATGTAAAGTACATTAGAAACAGGCAGATGGTGTTTCCAAGCAACCGACGAAGCCCCCTCCGCTGACACATTAGTGTCGGTTATTAGGCTGCACTGACAAATTGGTTTGTTTTCCATGTCTTTTACATAACTTAAATGAGTTTCAGCTCTCTATAAATGGTGGGCCCCTGCCAGCACCGGTTGCCAGAGTCATTGGGGATGACCAAAGAACAGGAAATGAGAGTGACTGTGTTCTGTTTGCATACATTTACAAGCCTTTAAAAATTTGTGCACACACATGCTCACGTGCTTTAAGACATTCTGGTACCCATTTATTAAATTGCTGAAATTATGGTTTAACCATTCTGGGAATATGGTGCAATTTTTGTTGTTGTTGTTCTTCTGTTTCTCAGTCTCAATTATTTAATCAGCAATGCAAAAAACAAGAACAATCCTGAGTTAAATTAAGCCCCCACACACAAACTACACTTCAGCATCCATTTAGCGTGTTATATGATATATAATGTGCCAGCTACTCTGGCTGGCAAGTTTAATCCAAGTGCAAATACTGGTATGCCAAATGTAAGCTGCTGAGAACAATGGTTGCCTGCAACAACCAATAGGTCAGCGTGACTTAATGGTTTTGGGGTTTTTTGGGGGGGTGGGGCGGGGGGTTCGGTTTGTTTTCATACAACTTACCAGGCTCCAAGTCAAGCTGGCAGAGGTACTGGGAGGTGCTGAGGGTGACCACCACCACGCGGTGCCTGAGGATGTCCTCCCTTGTGGGCATCTGGAAAGTGACCTGTGTGCTGGAGATGAGACAGTACTGCTGGACCACTGGGTGGACCGTCTTCACCCAGCGGTTCCTGAAGTATACCCTGGAGTGAGCAAAGAAAGCAGAAAGATCAAGAGTTACAACCACAAAAAGCAAATACTCAAGTCTCAGTGTGAATGACACATTGTTCATTTTCGTTTAATTTTATGTGTTTTGTCTCACTTAAAAGCAGATAGACTGCAAATGCTTGTAAAATTGCATGACTGCACATGACATCTGATGTGCACCTCAGACTGAGCGCAATCTTATCCACACAGAAGGCTGGCAAGAGCAGACCATTTGGACATACTTCTTGCAATGGTGCACTTTCAACTCTGCCCCTAAATATTCAAACAACTTCTGTATTGACTGAGTTCACCCAAAGCAGACAAGTGGACCCGAGAGGAGTAGGCTACAATGATTACGGAGGAATTACACTGGAAGCTCTTGAAATCAGACCGACCGCTCATGTGAAACAAGTCATTTGATTGCCCATATGGTCTCCAGGCTTGCGTGTGAAGACACAAACACACAGCTGTCACATTAACCCCAGCCTGGTCAAGGAACACATTGATTCCCTGTCCTTGGTGACTTCTGGCACTGCTGAAATGTGATTAGAAGTCAATGATGCAGTATCAGGAAGCTGTCAGTATCTTCGAGTGTATATCTGTTGCCTTGAGGAATAGTTCTAAAAGCTGGAATGTTCTTGAGGTCACATCCCTCAAGTCAACAAATGTCTGCTTGTTGGCACTGCAGGTCAAAAAAAAAAACAACCCACATACATGGATGTATAACTCTGACTCTATGTGCCCAATAACAGTCATTCGGTTAATGTCTAGTTGAATTTTACATGGATGCTATCCAGATAGAATGGTCTTTGCTGACATATAGGCCAAAATCTAGGTAAAACCCAAGGTAGAAATACCAGACATTTTAGAAACAAATATCACTTCTTTAAAAACAAAAAAACCCATCCAAAGTATGTAAACTACAGAGATGTGTAATACATTACTGCTGGTTCAGAACCGTTTTTATTAATTTACTAAGAAGACAAACACCTGAACCTGACAGGTTTTTCTCAGCATCTACAAACAGTAGCTTAAGTGGTATTATTTTACAACATAAAAACGCAAAGAGACTTCAAACACTTTAAAATCCAATATGTAATGCTCCTCTCGGGGCACTACTGCACATTTTATCTACTGTACATACTACATGCTAACAAACAAAACAAGAAGCTTGTTTTGCCCCTCAGCCATCTCTTGTTCCGTAGGCGAGTGCGTTTCTTTACCTGAGAGGTCTGGCATGCTGATTGCCTGCTTCAAAATAAGGATGAAGGTAGTCCTTAATGTAAAGGTCAGCCGCACTGTTGGAGTGGGTGCAGATCAGGACCCTGTAGAGACAAAAGACAAACAACTGTAGGCATGAATCATCATACGCAGTTGCTGAAACACTGTATCGGTATCTGCCAAAACCAGCAGCAAGAATAAATCATCACTTGGGTACAGTGGCACCTAAACGATCTTAATAAATGGTTTCTCTTCATAAGTTTTTAAATAAAATTTTACAATAAAGTCAAATGTTTTTTTTGGTAACAAAACATTGGTTGTGCATCCTATCAGTTCATTCTGATTAATAGAACTTGACTTGACTGGACTGATTGATATGCATTTCCCAAAAACATAGTATAATATTATTTTTGATTATCTATAATATTCCATGATTACACTGGATTCACAAATACTATACAAATACAGAAATATAAGGAATAAAGAAAAAGGATTTATTTAATCTCTATACTATGCCAGCTTTCAGCAGGAACTTTAAAACGTAAACTGATATTAGTATCCGGGACAGCAAACCCAGAGCTGTTCACCCTGACAGCAGTAACAACTCCTGTTCACAATTACACTTTTAAACAGTCATGCAGCATCACAGCTAAAGATTGACAGAGAAAGCTTCCGATACTGAATACAGTAATTCACATCTTGAGCACGTCTGACCAGGGTCTATATATGGTCTTGCTAACAATTTTAAAAGTATGGTGAGCCAGAAGCACTAATTCGGGGGCTCACATCTCCTTGTAATGGCTTTTAAAATATCAATAATTCATCTTAAGCATAGAATATTAAATGTATTCAGAGTGAGTTGAGGAAGGAATATTACACTGGTACACATTTTCCAAGGCTGTTTTCTCTCTTACATCACACATACACATCCTGGTCTTCCTTATTAAAAACCAAAATGGTAACTTTTGTTAGGGGACACTGTCCAAGATATTACATTCATTTTTCATAAAGACCAGGGAACCATTTATGTGCTTGTGCTACATCGGTTTGCTTCTAACACGAGAAATTGCAAAATTTCCTGTGGGTATCTACACAGTGAGGGAGCTTACTAATGATGAAAAATGCCAATGGAAGAAAATCATACACTGTTTTGTTGTTATACAACACTGTGTGGGCCACTGAAGTGACATAACTTGATTGATCACATTATAGTTGGCATAGACTTCCATTCTGGCCCTGAAAATGTGTTGCAATCAGACTAAACATGTGCATCAACCACACATTGACACAAATTCCTCCAAATGACCAGCAGAGTTTGCCTTCAAGTGATACAAACGATAGACAACTACACAGCACAAACACAGGCTCCAACACACGCGCAGACACACACCACAGCTTGACACTTTACGGCACTGTGATTTCTCAACTTTAAAAAGGTCAAACCCAAGGCAGCGACTGCCACTGAAATGAAAACAGAGGCCACTGCACAGCCCAGCCCCAGGATACATCTGTAATTTCTTTTGACTGAGCTCCCCTACTATTTGGTGCATTTATAAATGATATTAACTTGACGCACACATCTGCATTTCCCTTTAAATTTCCCTATAAACACCTCATTGACACTTCATAATACTTAGCAGGGAGTGTCAGTAATCTGCAAGAGGACTGCTTGTGAGATCAAGGTTGCAGATTATATTTCTATGATGGTGATTTAAACCATTTATTTGTAATATTTCAGTAATGTTTATCAAGTTTGTCTTTTATCCAATGATAAAGCAGAGGTAACTTACTCAATGACATCATAACCAAAAATGTAAAAGAATGATTAAACATAAGATGTAGGGAAAATAAAGATCTCATATTTCATTGCTAAAACATCATTTAGTTTACACACTCTGTCAATGACACCAGTGCCTGCTTTTATAAATTGCTCTGCTGTACTGAACACAAAAAAGATATTTTATTCATTTGTTTATTCATTTAGCTGTGCCTTTAATTATGCACCATTCGTCTTAGGTTAATTTTACCCACAGATGTGATAGTATTTCTATAATTTCACAGTGAAAGTGGAGTAAAAAAAACTAGTAACTACTTGGATCGATTTGCCACGGATCACTACGACTCCACTCGGACTGACTCCATTTCCATTACAATTCAGTACTACCTAACCTGTGTGGTTGTCGTCATAGCAACGTGTCCGAGCATCCCACGAGATAATTAATTTGCGACACGAATGCTACAAAAAAGGTAGACGTCGATGCAAGAATATACCTGCTGCTCGGTCTGTGGCTTTTCGTCAGACTCGGGGACCACGGCGTTGTTTTTGTAGCCATTTCCCTCATTGCCTGGTTTCAAAAAAATGGCGGCTTTAATTTTTTGGAACGAGACGCTTCATGACTCATCAAGTGACGCTACTGACCAGCCAATCGGTGGCATATAGTCTGATGACGTCACATTTTAGTACCTGCTCGGGTCGCTTGAAACCCTGGGTCCCCTGGTACTAAAAAAAGTACCTGGTACCAGGTACTACGACCTAATGGAAAACCCTGAAAACCATGGTGAACCGTCCCCAGTCGATTTAAGTAGGCACTAATGGAAAGGGGGCTTTTGTCAGGCACACAGACAAGTTTTAGCTTAGCATATATAATAAACTGGTGAGTGTGAACTGATGAGCCTATGATTAATGATTTTGTTGTCATATAGCACAAAACCAAAATCTGTGTGAGACTTCACAAGTTTGCTGATCAATGCCAAAATTACTTCACAGGTACACAGGTTTCCTGTACTTAATCTCACAGTCATTATATGTCAAGACAAACTTCATTTCATTTGTAAACAACTACAGGTTGAAACAAAAAAAGTGCTCCCATCTATCACTGTAAACATTACATTTAAAACATTTCATGAACGTTCATTCACAAATACAAAAGAAGCTGATATTATATCAGGGATCTGGGGTGGGGGGAATCCTATCTGTTAAAAATTATTCAATGTATCGTGAAAAATCAACATGTAAACAAACAGAAAAAGAAGATAAAACAATTACAAACCTGCTGTGGTCTTGGCGGAGGATGTGCTTTACAGCCTGTGCCAGGGTGAAGGTCTTTCCGGTACCATAGGGCCCAATGATAAGAATGGGGGGCAAAGGGATAGAGATGGGTGTGGTGATGGCCAGGATGGCCTCTTTCTGTTTGGCATTCAGACGAGGATCCAACTGCTCATCCCACTGCCTGAAGGCGGAAAGAGGATGGAAGCGTTGTTAGATGAATAAATCAACTGTTATTAAAAACTTTTCAAACTCAAGCATTCAAGTAAAATACTGCATTATAAACAAAGATTACTGTTGAATATAAAAAGGCAGTATGCCCATGTAATTATTTTAAGTGGGACGTAGACAAAGTAAGAAAAACAGAAGGTATAGAATAAAAGCTAAGTGTATGTACACACAGGTTCAACAACAATCTTATTGTTATGGAAATAACTATATCAATATGAGTGGATCGTAAAGGGGACGGAGGGGTGTGGGTGAGAAATGGGTGAGAAAAGGGGTAAGAATGTGGAAGTATTTATATGTATATATTCATGTTAGAGTGTGATACACTATGTAGACAAAAGTACTGGGTTGTACACCTTAATCTTTGAATTTGAATGTTTTCAGTCCCATTGCTACAAGTGTGTAAAAACAAAAAATGAAACATCTAGCCATATAACCTGCATTTACAAACATTTGGGAAAGAATGGGTCATTCCAAAGAGCACAATAAATTTGAGTGTGGTATTGTAATAGGATACCAGGACCTTCATGATATGGATTTTCATGGACAAGCAGCTGCATGTAAGTCTTACATCAACAAGAACAATGCCAAGCATTGTTGTGTTAAGCAATTCGCCAAGACACGGATGAGTCTGGGATTGTGATCTCCACGTCACCTTCACCAAACTATAAAGTTTGGCAGAGAGGGGATAATCCTATGTTGTTATTTTTGGGGGGGGATGGCCTGGGCCCATCTGTTCCAGTGAAGGGAAATGATAATGATTCAGCTTATTGAGATATATTGTACAGGGTGGGCCATTTATATGGATACACCGTAATAACATGGGAATGGTTGGTGATATTAAAGTCCTGTTTGTGGCACATTAGTATATGTGAGGGGGCAAACTCCTCAAGATGGGTGGTGACCATGGTGGCCATTTAGAAGTCGGCCATCTTGGATACAACTTTTGTTTTTTCAGTAGGAAGAGGGCCATGTGACACATCAAACTTATTGGTAATGTCACAAGAAAAACAATGGTGTGCTTGGTTTCAACGTAACTTTATTCTTTCATGAGTTATTTACAAGTTTCTCTTTGTTCACAGCCACTGACATGTCGAAGAGGTTAACACGTGAGGAGCGGATCGAAATTGTGTTGATATCTGGGACCACCCATCTCCCATGCTACAGTTAGCAAACTGCTTGCTAAGTTTCGTGAAAGTGGTTCAGTGTTGGATTTGCCAAATGTGGACGCAAGAAAACTGTCACTAATGAAGAAACATCAGTGGCTGTCCTAGCTTCATTC
>VUQG01001382.1:30699-58137 GCA_015106755.1 Etia nguti | reverse complement strand
CAGCAGATTCTCGGCTAAAAACAAACATGATGGTTTGGGGGGTAATTTGAAGCAATATAAAACAGCATGTTTGCTTTCCATTTGGGAGTGGGTTGTGTTTCACAGGAGGCGAATGAAATGACAGACAGGTAGTCTTTCCACACACAAAAACTGTCTGCGGCTGCTGTGAATCCTACTAGTGTACCCTGATCATGCAGAGAGCCTCTGTGAAACTGAGAGCAGGGCGAACTTCACAATGAGTCATGATGGTTGTACACCGCGAGTACTTCTTCACAAACCTGAACACACAGTACGAACAGCATACATATCCTGCAGACTACTGTGGCTTAAATTAAAAAAAAGAAAACTGTTTTGTAAATTCAGTCACAGATCTATGGCAATGTTTGGTGCATGTGTTTACACCTTGAATTAGCATATGTTTTGCTTTACCTAGACCTTCAGATCCAGATGGCATTTTAATATTGTAAACAACACTCTAATAGCTTGTTACAGTACATAAAGTATTAGTTTAATAGTACAGGGAGAAAAAGAAACTATGATTTGTTTGATATGATTAAACTATTTTAAATGAAAATAAAATCAGAGCAGTTAACAGTTACATAGTTTGCAATTGCAAAGCAATCATCTGTGTCGCACTCCTGCAGTTTAGGAAGCTTTTTGTTCTTAGCCCTCCTCATCCTCCTTTCCCTCCCTCTCCCCCCCTTCAGTGTACGAGGCAGAGTAAGCCTCTGTCATTTGGGAGAGTCATTAAGCAGAGCCTCGGAGTTAATGTCTTTTCTATTTTCTGCTTTTAAAAAGTTTTCTTAGTACCTCGGTTATTTGAGAAATGTGACTGGAAGAAGACAGCAAATTTGGAGCACACTTCAAAGTAAGCGACCCAAGTTAAGGACAGATGAGGGAAATCTCAAATTCACCTGATACATCCACCAGACACCGAGGCTGCTATCTCAGCAAACAACGCATACGTCTGACTGCTGGCTGGGATCTGCAAATAACGGCACTATTGACTCAAAATATCTCTTATTCTACATCAAGATAGGAGAGAAAATGCATTTTATTAGAAAAATAACATTTTACCTTGTGGCACATGTGCGAGTCTGCTTCTAGCCTCCAGACTTGGAAAGCACATCAACAGTTTTAAACACAGCGACAACAAATTGCTTTTGGCAGAATAAGCGATGAATATTCATAGTTCGACAGCAGGCCCTAAAGTGCTGTCTTCATAATGCAATTCTTTCTGACTGCACCTTGACAATGAATAATATCACCAGAAAATGCAATGCAATTAAAGCAACCCCTTGTTCCCCGTCTCCCATTGCCACATGTGTCACTCCCCCACCCCCATGCAGTACAGTGATAACATTAAAAATTAACCAAGCCATCTTGTTTCTTTACTGCAACATTTATGGGTAATAGTGTACTAGTGGAACCAATTCGCCTCTGGACTTTTTTTTTAAGCATCAGCCAGTCTTTTTGTACTGTATGAGTAAACACTGATCCTAAATTGGGCGCATAAAGAGAAGCTGACATCAGTTATAAAGTGGCGACAGACTAATTGTCATTAAGTCTGTGGTTAGAAAATCCTTCCTCCAATTATTTACACGGCTGATTGCAAATGTGGACAGATGATTAGCTGCAGCAAGCGCATGTATGCTTTACGTAAATAAAAGTAATCAGGGGATGCGTTTTGCCACCAGGCCCAAACAGACAGGGCAAGGGCAAAGGCAGTTTTTATGTTATTTTTATTGGCCACTTAAAAAAAATCATTTAAAAAAATCTGCAAATGTTTGGTACCTGGCACCAAATAGCACTAAAAGACATGTTTGAACTGTGTTGGTATGCTGATTAGACACCTCAGTACAATTTTGATACTTTTTGTGCAAAACTGTGCTTATAAAAAAAAACCCTGCTTTGACATCTTCCTATCGTGCAGTTTTCATGAAAGAGACACACACAGATCTCTCCAAAACAACACTTGGACAGTTATGTGTGTGAACATTTCTAGGCTGTATCTGACAGTGGAGCATTTGAAAACACAAAACAACTCACACAAAGAGAGAATGGATGCTAAACGGTCTTTAACCTGACAGCAAACTAAGTCCAGGTGATGTCTGATTACGGCCATTTGAGAACAGAGCAGGTAATAGCTGAGCATGGATCGTGTCGTTTGGACAATGACCCATTTTTCTGTCATTTTGCCTCTGTGCATCACCAATCAATGATCACTATGTGACTGAAGAGCAGGACTTTTACGTTTAATTCAAGAGGTTTAAGAAAACTGTGGCATTAACTGTTTAAGAATTACAGCTATTTTTATACACAGTACCCTATTTTCAAAGTAACTGGAAAATCTAACATAAGGACTGTTTTTGATATTTGGAAGAAAAGCCTTTGCAGTCAATGACTGCCTGAAGTCTAGAAACCCTGGACATCCCCAAATGCTATGTTTCCTCCCTTGAGATGCTCTACCAGTCTTTACTGTAGCTGCCTTCAGGTGCTGCTTGCTCGTGGGTCTTTCTTTATTCAGTTTGGTATTTAATAACTGAAAACCATGCTCTGTTGGGTTGAGATCATGTGACTATGTTAGCCACTGAATAAAATCAAATTTCTTCACCTTTAGAAATACTTTGGGGTTGCTTTTGCCCTATACTTTGGATCATTATCCATTTGAACTGTGTGTGAATCTGAGCAGAGAGTATAGCCCTATACGCTTCAAAATTCATCCTGCTAGTTCTATCCGCACTCACATCACTGGTGTCCCAGTTCCAGCGGCAGCGATACATACGCATGTCGAAACACTGCCACCACCATGTTTGACAGATAATGTGATATGCTTTGGATTATTAGCTGTTTCACTCTTTTTTCATAATTCTCTCTTATTATTATGGTGGTGCAGGCTAGTCTTGGTTTCATCTGTCCAAAGACATTTTCCAGAATTGTGAAGGCTCTTTTGGATGTTTTCTTACAAAGTCTAATCTGGCCTTCCTGTTCTTAAGCGTAAACAGTGGTTGACACCTCGTTGTGAAACCTTTGTAGTCATAAAGGCATCTCTTGATGGCAGATCTACGCTTCCCTTTGAGCGTTCTAGGTTGGAAATTGTGAAGTTGTTTTTCTTAACAATGGACATAATTATGTGATCATCCACTTCAGCTGTCCTCTGCTTCCTCCTTTATAAAATGCACCATATCGTTGATTTGGCCACTCCAAAAGTTTTTGCTGTTCTTCTGATAGGCTTATTTTGTTTCATTTCTTTACATTTCATTTCTTTCCTCCCTTACTTCCATTGACATCTCCTCAGACCTCATATTGACAGTTCTAGCAAAAAGCTATCAAATGCTAAACTTTTACCTGCTTAATTTGTCATGAAATAATGAGGGAACAGACCTCCCTGGCCCTGAAACTGCTTGTCAGTCAATTGACAAATTACTTTTGAGCCTCTGAAAAATGGGGACTGTGTATAAAAATAGCTGTAATTCAGTGGTAACACTTAATGCATTACTTTACCATACTACCAAGGCAGCTCCCTCATTTAAACCACAAAGAGAATTTCCAGAAGTAAGAACATTTCTAAATTGCACTGTTCCCTGCTGTGTGTGCTCCATGTGAGAAAAGAACAACTTCAGACAATGTCCCGCCTTTATTCTCCTGCCATTGCCTGGAGTACATGTAAAGTCAGTCAGCGTGAACCTAGTGTGCCCTGTTTCATTTTCTATAAAAATATATGTATATGTGTATGTGTATATATATATATATATATACACACACACACACACACACACACACACATACATATACGTCTATCACACCAGACAAGAGCTCGAGAAGATGTGGAGGGTGAAGGTAACAGTGGTCCCAGTGGTAATCAGAGCACTGGGTGTGGTGACTCCCAAGCTAGGGGAGTGGCTCCAACAGATCCCAGGAACAACATCGGAGATCTTTGTCCAGAAGAGCGCAGTCCTAGGAACAGCTAAGGTGCGCAGGACACTCAAGCTCCCAGGCATCTGGTAGAGGACCCAAGCTTGAAGAATAGACCGCCCGCAGGGGCGAGAGGGGAATTTGTATGTATGTGTGTATGTGTGCGTGTGTGTGTTACAATAATAACCTTGTAGAAATAATGTGCTTAAAAATAATTTTTTTAGGTGACTCAAGAAGACTTCTGCTTATATCATCTACATGATATAAGAGTATTTGGTGACCTGAAGTTCTTAAGAAGCGCCAGCACTGAAGCTTTGTTTTATGACTGAGTCACTGATCAGCTGCAGTTGCTGATTTGAGAGAGAGCCTTGGTGCACAGCCGCTTCATTTTTGGTATTCACATATCTTGACATGACAACTGAATTTGTCAGAATCTTTTATAGTAAATATTGTATTTTGTTCAAAAGCATTTTAACCACATTGAAATCATCTGAAATGACACAGCTGTCCTCAGGAGGAGTCCTGAGTACCAAACCAAACAAATTATGAGTCACAATGTTTTCTATTTAATAAAAAAATATTTACAGTTTTCTGTGTTGGCACTTATATATAATTATACATAAAAATATCTTACAGTCTTATTATTGTACATGCATATTCGCTGGATGTTATCCCAGGAGCATATCCATTTAAAAAGCAGTGTCTACCATGCTGGTCTGTTTGCAAATCTACACCAAGCCCTCATCAGTACAGCTCAACACAAAGCGATCTGTTACTTCTGCTTGTCCCTAAATCAATCCCCAAGCTCCCCCAACACATTAAAAATCAGGCCTGAACTGACCTATAATCACATACAGGCTCAGACCTGCTGCTGAGGTATGAAGACAGAAGCTGAGGCCGCACCGTAGTGATGGTGCAAACAATGGCAAGAGGTAATAAAGAAATAATAAAAATAAATGGAAACACGGAGATGGAGCAGATTGCAGAGGCGGAAGCAGCCTTCATGTTTATGGATTATGTTCAGGCTTGTTTCCCTATGCACAGACCAACAACGTAACACTCGCATCTCTACGAGACCTTGCACACCTGGCACAGCAAGGACACCTTCATTAATTACTTAAACCTCCAGATATTACACAAGGATTTAATGATAAGTGACCCTGTGTTTTTCACTATACCAACAGAAGGGTGTTGCTAATAAAGTACCTACTAGCAGTCAAACAATAGGTAGGGGTTCCTTTTCATTTTAAAACAGCCTCAGTTCTTTTTTTCAGGGAGTCCACACAATGCTGGAAACATTTCTCTGAGATTCTACTCCATTGAGATTGCGTCTCATAATTTCTGTACTTTCATGCTTTTAATCTCCTGTTATACATGTGTATCACATCCCAAAGATTTTCCACTCATACCTGGTAACTGAAGAGAAGTCCACTGAACTCATTGCATATTCATGAAACCAGGCTGAGGTGACCTCTGTTGTGACATTTATGCTAGAAGAAGTCATTCTGGAAAATGTAACTGCATAACCATTTGCTGCAAATGGTCAATTTGTTGCTTCAGACATTGTTGTACCCGTTAGGTCCATTAGCTCTACGGGTAAATAATTACTTATAAGCCAACCAACCCTCTGGGACTGAAAAATAAAGCCAACACAGAAGTGCCAAAAAGTTTCCTCTAACGGTCACTTGAAGTTGGCTCCAAAAGTTAGTTATTCCCCATAAAGCCCCATTTTACAAAGCATGTTTGCAGCTTGATACAAAAAGGAGTTTTGGCTTCTATTGTTAGTCTTCCCATTTTTATAACTCTTCTGGTAAGGTGTTAAATTAGGACCACAGCTGCTTTGATTAACAGGTGTGCTTCCATTTATGGATACACCTTCCCAGCCTTGCTAGTCCTAGCTAATGACTTGACCCTCTTTTTGAAACTGTGCACAACTCAAGTGGACTGAACTCAACCGACTGAGCTGGTTGGATTCTGGTTATATTCCTATAAAACAGGAAGCTAAGCTGAGTGTAAATGTGAATTTCTATTGATTTATCAGAGTTAATTGCTGTATTATTAGAAACATATTTAATGTAACTGCCAACTGACTATCTCATTTTGCAGCAGAAAAATAACTGAAGTGAGATAACTTAAAAGTTTAACTTAGCAAAAAAATGTTTTAATCGTTATAACATCATATTGCGATAACATATTGTGAGGTGTCTGGTGAGTCCAACTTCTCATGGCCAAGTCCATGTGTTTTAAACAGTCTATGTTTTAGGCATTGACTGTCTAAACAATCTAAAAATACCTTGTTACTGAAATATTACCAATCTAAAAAGACCTCTGCTAGAATCTATAAAGAATAAAATCTACCCATGAATTCCCTTTAAAGATTTTTAGCCTCATAAGAGGAGGAACTGCTATTTTATCTGTAAACTGGGATCAACAAACACCAATAGAAGCGGGGGACAGAGCGAAACAGACTGAAAATGAGAAACAAAACAAAGACAGAGTAACAGGAAAAAAATATGTTGTACTGAAGAGAGCGGTAAAATACTGAAGTGGAAATGGAAGAGTTTACAGTAGAGAATTTTCATTTTGTTATTTGCCGCCACATTAGAGGACCAAAAGAGCAATTCAATTATGGAAGTGGAAGGAAAGACGAAAGGGAAAAAGAAGAGAGCAGGAGGAAAAGGAGGAGAGAGGTAAATTGGAAAATATCAAGTTCAGGCCGGCATCAAAGAAAGAGACCCTATTGTTTTATGTTCTGTCTTTTATCTTCTCTAAAATTAATCAGCGTAGAAATTTTCACTTTTTCCTATCATACAGTGGTTTATCTTTAACCAATGTCATTAACTGCCATTAGTGACAGCGCAACTATTAACTTTAACACAACCTCTTGTCTTTTTTTTTTTTTTCCTTATGTACAGTTTGTATTTCCTATTGTACCATTTCAGAAGTCAATGAACTGTAATGACTGCAATTACTCTTGACAAGCCTTATTTGAGCTGTCAATTAACGGAGCAGGGTTATTGTAATTCCTGAAAGAGGACAGCAGCATGGCTCCCAAAAGGAAAACAAGAACAAATGCCTTCTATCGACCTAATCATTTCTAGGAAGTTGCCTCACTAATACATGACATTATCACACATGAATCAAATGTAGGCAGAAATTACACAGCAAATGAAGACATACATGAGCCCTCATGTCAGGCGAGGCAGACTGGTAAGCTTAGATACTTTAACCATGCCAACTACTACAGCAGCTCTTTTTCTGTGCTTTTTGATTAAATGAGTTTGGTAAACTTGCTTTAAATGTCTGATTTGATTTCGTGTATATTTTGGATTAATCTGCGCAGTGCACAGTGAATTCCTCTCAGTGTCTCTGCACACGCGCACACTAGTATTCTAGCATAATCTGATTTCTGGAATACGTGGGCTACTTCTGTGCTCATGTGAACAGTATTTGGGGGCTGTCACCGTGTCACAACCAACTCTGTCATCATGTCTTTAGGCTGAGCCAAATTGTGAATTCTGTGTGAGATGCTGCCCCACCCTGCAATCGTGTGAGTTCTTAATGTCACCAGGATCAAGGTGTGAGTGGGTTTTGAATCGCCAGGAAAGGGATCTATAGGTGGCTTTTAAACCACCACCTCTGTTCAATGGTTGTCATCCCATGTGCACAAAGACAACATCCTTTACTCCTTTCTTGAACCATCTATCGTTTCAAAATGTGAACAGTGGGATCCTCGAAAGAGTGTCCTTACTCTTTTAAGTGCAGATGGACAGCTAAGCCTCGTCCTGATGAGCTGGCACTACTATGCTGCACCATGTGTCTAGGAAGAGTACTCCTGTGAGACATTTCCTTACACATCAGAGAACCAACTTCACCCCTGATTTCCATCCTGTTAAATCTTTGCTTCATTACCACATACTTCAAAAAGAACAAGGGTTTATCCAGGCAAAAGCATACATGTGCCATGGCTTCCCCAGGTTCACACATAGCAGCAAACATCCACACAGTTGAAGTGAAAAGTAAAGATCTAAGCACTTTCACAGGGACAATACCTTGCCACTGGATCAGGTATGTGGATGACACCTCGGTCAACATCAAAACCCAAGAAGTAGAAAATCTATTCACAGAAAAATCAACTTCATTGAGGAGGACACCAGGATAACAGGAAAACAGGTATGCCTTGACTGTGCCGCAATCATTGAAGAGGACGGTAGTATATACACCGACACCAAAGCTCTTGTGACCCTAACAACTCACATGATGACAGGGTGAGTCAATGATTCTCAGGACCACCTCCAAAGGGACAACACCACTGGGGGTTTAAATACCTGCGATTCTCCATCAGCTGTTAAAACTAACATTATACAAAAAGTTTACATTTTTAAATCATAGTATAGAATCACATCAATAAAACCTCTGGGATATTGATGTGGTCAGTTAATTAGCAGAGGGGGTTATTTTTCCTTCTTGTCTTTTCTGACTGAATTTGGTTAGGGTCAGTGTCACTACTGGTGGCACGAGGCGATACCTGGACCTTAGAGAGGTTGCTCAGGTAGTCTAACTCCTGCAGGATGGCATGGTGGAGGTTCAGGAGACAGGCAGCTAACTCTAGGACAGCTAGACAGGGCTGTAGAAGGTCCTTAACCGATCAGCAGGACAGATATCTGCTGCTTAGTGAAAGGAGGAACAGGATGAGCAATGTCGTTGTCTCTTTAGGAGTACGTGGGGGCCATACAAACTACTGAGTACAATTTTCAGTTTCTGAAATGAAATTTTGGCAAAATGGACTAGCCTGTCGCCTCATTTTTTCACTTTGCTTTTCACATCGTCATTGAATTCAGCCCTCTGTAGGTTGATAATTTTCATTTCCATAAAATGATGTGGCATCCTTTCATTCCTAACAAATTACCCGGTCCATATCAGCATAGATATCCAGCATGATTTTTTCTCCATTGAGACATGTGTTCTCAGAGTGTTCGTTTTTTTTTTCTTTCTTTGAACAGTGTATATGGTTTCAGAAAGTCTAATACACCCACTCTAAATTTGGGAGATGAATAAAGTTTCTCAGTGCTCCATATAAACATTAAAATAAGAAAGTACAAGAACTTGGATAAGACTCACAACTGTACTTGCTCTGTAAGAAAGTTTATGTAATAAAAAACTAAATGAAAGCTTTAACAAAGACTGACAAAAAGAGGATTGTAAAATACAGTATACGCGTAAGTGCAGAAAAAATTTGGCACATGGCTCGTCATAGTGCTGCCACATGTCTTTAAATCCTACATGTCTGGGATGTCTTTGTAATCCCAAAAGTAACTAAATCATATCATTGAGAATAAAGTCACATACAGTATCTAAGCTTCTGGTGGCTCCAGAGATTAAGTTCCAGACACAATGGATTGAGATGAGCTTAAACTCTTTACTCCATATTCATTTCCTGCAAGTTTTTTTTATTTTTTTATTCATGTCTTCTTCTCCTACTTTGATGCTTCCTTTTGCACGCCGTGAGAAACGCAGTCATTATCAACTGCGGCGCTACCGTCGTGGATGGAAGACCTTTCAAATGGCCGGTTGCATTTTTCAACATGTGGTGGGATCTAAGGCTACATGTCTTTTAAGTCTCCCTCCAAATGATGCTCTTTTCCTCTTGATCTTGCTGTTTGCCTCATCCATACACATGAATATGTGCGCACGCTCTCACACACAAACACACACAACATCTGCTCGAAAAGTTCAGACACCGAGAAAGTTCCTTCTGTTCAGACCTCTGCTGATTATGTGCGTGCGTGCGACGGAGAGCGGTGAAATAATGAATCGTTCCCTCTGTTAGAGTAGTGTTTGACAAATTAAAATGAATGAATTTTCAGACACACACACACACTCACACATACCCCACCACGGCGTATGGCAGCTTAGGCCCGGTATAAGGAGAAATAGTTCCCATAAGGCCCAGTTCTGACACTGATGGCTTGTGACATCACTGCTCTCCACACCGCTCAACTCCCCAGCAACAAGAAGCTGAAATATTCACTGTCTGTCCTGGCATGCTTCTGCATAGATCACTGCCTTTATTTGATCAATCCGGGCTTCATGTGTCCCTGATGGAAAAAGAAAGGCGAGTTCTAATTCTCCTCGTCCAGCCCGTCCTCTTGAAGCTGCCGGCTATCAGAATCATTTCACGTCCATCTGCCACAGGCCACAGAGCTAATTAAAAACAGCAGCTCTCTCCTCTCGACCTGGGCAGCAGGTCACAGCTCAAATATATATCAGTGTCTGCGGCACTGAGGTGGGAGCACTGTCCCCAAGTTGTTTTTTAACTGCTGCTGGACAGCAGAGAAAAAAAAAGTCTGAAGTTTAGAGCCCATTTAAAAATAGGAGGATGAGGGCAAGAAAAATATTTTGCAAGGATAGGGAGAGGGGTGGGACATCAGAGAGATGGCAGAGCAGCATGGAGTGGAGATGGAGAGGACAGGGAGTGGGGGCTCCATTAGATTAGAGCAGAGTGTGTGGGAAGTGACAGCTTGTAAGTTCTTTGCTGGCCAGTATTTTGAGGGCTGGGGAGTTTGGGAATGTTCATAGACAGGATGTGTGTGTGTGTGTGTGTTTGTTTGTTTGTGTGTTGGATATGCAGAGTGGGGTTAGGGGCAGGCACATGGACATAAATTGAGAGCAGGGGGAGAGGTAGAGAGACAGACAGTGAGATGGGGCTGGGGACTCTGGGAGTGATGCATATCGGATCAATAAACTTCATAAACGACATCATCAACTCGGTCACCACGAAGACAGCCAACCGCCAGGCACCATCTGGCCCCGTCTCACCGGACCGCAGGATCAGCCAGCGTAACCTCACACACACACACACACACACACACACACTGTTACACACGTAGGGCTGTGCAAATATTCACTGCACTCGCTCTGACACGCATGAGCGCACACAGAGACGCTTGTGCCAGGTAGACGCAACTGAGATTGGTCTGAAGAGACAGATATTCAGTGTGAGTGTGTGTGTGTGTGTGTGTGTTTGTGTGTGTTCGTGCACGCACCACAGCCGTTAAGCAGTTTATTCAGGAACAGAGGTTTATGAGTTCTGTATAACACTATATCCTGTAGCATGATAATGACCGTAAAAGAGGCAAAGAGTGAGAGAAGGACAGCCAACTGAGGGAACAAAGCAATATGAAGAATAATTTAGAGGCAGAAAAGTAGGAGGGAGACATGGAGCAGGGAGGTGAGAGGGGGAAAGAGAGTGTCTTGTAGAGACAGGAGGGGAGCTGTGAAGAAAGGTGCAAATTAGTCTTTTCTATGAGGGTTCAAAGGAAGTGTTATGCATGAATCTTCATCTCAGTATGTGAATGTGGGCTGCAAGCAAATCAGAATATTTCAATTCACAATGCAGAGCTGAATGTTTTTATCCAGATTATATTAATACCTGATAATGGCGTGGAGAGATCCACTTTTTCTAGTCACATTATAGGTGTCTCTGTTTTGGAAGAGCAGGAACACCAGAAACCCATGAAATGATTTGAATGAAAAAGTTGCAATTTTATTTAAAATATTTCTGTTTACAAAATATTTCACCATGCTCAGACTTTGCAAAGGGGCAGAGCCAGCTGTCATTTTTATGTTGTTGCCATGGATACCGATACTGGTGCAAAAACCTTGAATTTGAGACTCTTAGCTCCAAGGGTTCACACCAATCAGATCTTCTCCGCCCAAACAAAGTACCAACACAACTGCTCCCAAGGGTGTACCCACCTCTTATTAGGAACAAAGAAATACATCTTATCAGTGAACAGGGAAAAGAGTCTCTATAATTTGTGTTTTACTACTTGTACTGCATAGATACAGTACAAGAGTTAGTGGTGAAAGATATCCGGTTCAAGTCCAGCAGGAGATAAACCCAGCCACAGGGATTCACAAGCTGGTGTACTCCTAGTGCCAGACCCAGGCCAGGAAAAATGCGAGGGTTGAATCAGGAAGGGCATCTGGCCTAAAATCAGTGCCAAATCAAACATGTGGATCCATCCGTTGTGGTGACCTCTTGGGAAATAAGGGAGCGGCCTACTGTGTTTCTGTAAGGTTCAGAGGAGCATTTTAGTGTGGATTTGTTGCTTTGTGGATATCATTTTTTGCTAAAGATCTATTAAGCAACCATTAGTAACCATTATAATATATTTCTATCAGGACAGAAATATAAGTGATAATTTATGTTCAGTAGTATCATTACACGGCTGTAATACGAGAGCGCTGGCCCGCCTACTCTAAGTTGACCGCTATGGTCTGTGCACTGGAGAGTTTTTCTATAACAGCTAAGATTACCTACTTCTAGAATAAAGTACCAGGAAAGTGTTAAGACTTTATTTCATTTTACGTGTTCAGCTGAAATCAGTCCACTTATGTCCATTATTCAAGGTTGAGCTAAATCATTCATCGCTGAATACATCACTGAATATAAATGAGGTTATGATATAATATGATGTTTCGCTCCCAGGGTGCCTCCCTCCTCTCCCTCCTCATCCTGTGTGTGTCGAGGCACACATACGTGGCCCCGCTGTTCTGTCTCAGCCAGCACACAATTAACAATTAGCGTCATAGCAGGTGGACAGTGCTGCATGAATCGAGCGCAGCATTACATTGTACCAAATCCCTGACCCATCGCAGCTGCTGGCTCAAACAACTTTTCTAGTTAAAACCCTGCAATCATCACTAGAAGCCAAATTTTCCACTTATTTAAACAGTGCAGCAGTTTTCATCTGTGGTAACATGATCAATGCAATCCTAAACCTGCATTAGGTAAGACAACGAGCCACAGGAGTGCACTTTCAAAGATATTCTATTAAAATTCATAATGAAAACTGATCACTTTACATTAATCAGTAATTGTTAGAAAAAAATTTTTTGATCTATTTCATGTTTTATGAGTTAAAACCACATGTTTTTCTCTCAAAATAAAAATAAAAAACAAGCACAAAAGCATGTCTAAGTTACACAATGAGTGTATTTCATCTAGATTATTACATATAATTTAAATGAAGGATGTTTCTATTTTTAGTTGCTACATGTGTAAATAACTGAAAATATGTTATTGATCACTCTCTGGTTCACTTCCACTGTTTGTCTTTTGTCCTGTCTCCCTCCCCTCAACCCCAAACAGTCACAGCCAATGGCTGCCCCTCCCTAAGCTTAGTTGTAACTAATTTCTTCCTGTTTAAAAGGAGTTTTTCCTTCCCACCGTCTCCAAGTGGTTGCTCATAGGGGGGCACCTGATTGTTGGGTTTTTCCTCTGTATCAGTGTAGAGTCTTTACCTTTTTATATAAAGCAACTTGAGGCGACTGCTGTTGTGATTTCGCGCTATATTAATAACATTTAATTGAACTGAACTGATCATCAGAGAAAGCTTTGTATCATAACCCTGTAACTGTTAAAACAGACTGCTGGTCAAAGTCAGGCAGCTAGCTAGCACCAGGAATGTGCTGGGCATTGGTCACAGTGTACTTTGGCTAGTTCAGCTGCCAGAAATGCTCTAAGCCTGTGATCATCTGTTACCTTAGCAAAAAGACTGATTGTCTCTCTTTTTTATTTTACTATTCTGATCCACCTCTATGCCAGAGGAGTCAAAAAGTGCATCAGATGAAAAAAAGAAAAAAAAAAAAGATGAATCTCTTGAGTTTCTACTGGTTTCTCTGTTTCTCATCTAACTCTCTCGAGGACTGGAGAGACTGCTGTCAGCATTCAAGACAGATAACTGAGATGGAAACTATTCATACCAAATTATTAGAGGCAACACACCTCATTCCCTCTGTATAAAATTGGAATATGGTCTAAATAAAATGCCTCCTACATTGAGTGCCAAGCTTTTGCCATGTGAAAAAGCATCGCGGCTTGTTATTAACAGAATGCCACTTACATTGTATTTCATATAAATGCCTTAATTTCTTATTACTTTAGTGGAGGCAGTCTGGAATTCAGTGCAAACTGTGTCTGCAATAAATAGCTGAGGAAACTCATGAATTTTATGGGTTTTCCTGGTAATAAAATGTCTTGACTGTGCATTTTAGGGCAGAAAGTTTTATCAGTTTTTTTCCCCTCAACCTAATCAAGATAAATGGCAAAGAGTAATGGAGCCACTGGAGCTACTTCAGCGACATATACCATTTTCAATACTGGCCACTGTAATCTCTGTGTTGACTGCTCAGCTGAGTATACCTGCCAAACTTGAAACTGTATTTCAGACACTGCAGCCATTTGGATATATTGGAACAGAAAAGTAATAAAAGACAAAACAAGGATAACAACGCACGCACGCACGCACACACTCACACACACTCACACTCACACACACACAATGCATTCACCAGTAATTACAATAATTACAAAATGAATGAACAATTGTTCCCGTGATCCCAGAAGCTGAAGAAATATCTTGTATCACCTGAAGCAGGTACGGTTAAAACCATTACAACCATATTTTCTAAATCAATTAATCAACACCTTTATATATATATATATACACCACCTGAAGCTTTTTAATTTCTGATATACTGTAAGTGCACCACAAATGTGCTGTATAATGTGGAGTACAATGTGCTCTAAAAAGAGCTATATTAAACATCATCTGTAACCATGTACCGTTTACATTGGTAAACAGTTTACATCATCATCATCACCACAGAGATCATTCTGGATGATGTGACCTCCAACTTTAACCGCAGTCAGGTGCAAACACATTCCTTGTGGCTGTGACCATTTTGACATCCGCAGGCTCTGTATCAGCCCCGGGCTTGTGGTTATGATAAAATCGGGCAGCCGATTGCTCACTGTCAAATCATATTGTTTATATGCTCTGCTAACCTACTGCTGCAACTGTTACATCAGTGCTTACTCTACGATCTATGCACCCACCTCAGCTCCACCTTAGGCTTTTACTATTAATTATATATTTCACTCTATTGGCGTACTGTAGGCTATGGAGCTTCCAGAATATATCCAGGCATTAATATACTACTTGACCTTTGTGTCAGAAGCAGTTCTGACAAAAAGGTTGATACTTTAAAGCTTCTCATTGCAGTCAGGGTTAATTTACAGTAGATGAATATTAGAATCCAAATTTAAACATATACTCCACATATAAATGATTGCTGGCAGGCTTTTAAAGTCGCCTTAGAGTCACATGTCAGATCTTATAAACCAGCTCTTTTCAGGTTTAATGTGAGGATACATCCTCCACAGCAGGTCTGTGAGACTAGAATTGGAATCATTAATGTCCCAAGGAGCACTTGAGATGTTACTAAAGGTCCTGAAACTGGTATGCAGAGAAACAGGTGCCTGGACTCGTTGTGTGTGCTTTTGTTTAAAGGTCAGTCCAGAAATAGATGAAAAACATAATAGTGGCAGTAGCAACATAAGGAGAAGTGATAAAAGCTCTGGCCAATTTTAAGATCAACACCTATACAGATATTTGGTGATTTAACAATCGAATATTCTGATATCTGATAACAGCCGATGTTGTGTTCTTTCAGACAGACAAACCAAATTATCTGATTTGCCTTATATTTGATGTCTACAGTTATTTATTTACTTGTTATTAACTTATTTACTCTCTGCCAGACTCTGCTTGTATCAACTTGTTGCTGTGTTTGTGTGTTGTCAACAGGGAAGTTGCAGAGTACCCTCTGTTGGACAAATTATCCAGTATCAACACTCCTAACGTGAATGTTATGAGCTAATATCAGCTGAACATATCAGCCTGCTGATAAATTGGTCAGGCTCTAATAAAGCTGAGAAAATCTCTACCACTGACTCCCTCTTGCTAATTTTAAAGGTTAAATCCTCATCGCACAGTAGCTAATGTTTTTAAGATTGCAGATCTTTTTTCTTCACTGTTTACCAGCACGCCACTAAAACCTGGTTAAATGTGGTTGGTCGGTAGCGCTAAGACACAAGCAAACACAAAAGAAAAGCTTCAGGCACCAACAATCTTGTCCCCTGCCCGCAGATGCGCCACATCCACTGCAGATATACTTTCATTGAAATAATCTGTAACTATAACGAGGGCTCCTCATTTTTTTTTTCTTCTTTTCGTGTACAGCAGCAGGGAGCACACTTCAGCAGGGATGCTTTGACTGTAAACACCTTCATGCAGGTAGTGTCTTGTGCAGCGAAATAATTGCAGTCCACTGTCATTAAGCCACTCTCAATGAAGCCCCATTAACTTAACAGGAGTACATTATCTGAGTTTGTTCAAATTAAAAAGCAAAGTCAAACTTGATGCGAACCAGAAAAAAAAGCAACCTCCACGCCCCCCCCCCGAATTAAAAAAAACAAACTGTTTATATAACCTGAATCCACACAGCATTCTGAAAAGCTCTTTGGAGGTGGTGTCTGTCGTTAAAGGAGTGAAAAAGTTGCTGTCTGACCGTTTACGTGTACAGCAAGGCCACTGACAATTTCATTCAATAACACACTGGGGAGCAGTTAGTGGTCTTAATGGGGAGTTAGTTATCTCAGAGTGCAAGCAGAGCCTAATAAAATCACTGAAGGTCTCCATCTCAACAGCTATTGTCACTGAGGAGCTGATTCAAAAAGGTGCATATCCCAAAATAATTTTAAAATGCTGCCTGAATCTATATCACACCACTCTGCAAACCAACAGCACACTACCATCCCTGTGCTCCACGCTTAGTTTTTGAGCATTTTTTTAAAAGAGTGACACTTACAGGATATCTGTAGCAACTAAGAAATAATATGCAAATTGCCGGCATTTCAAAAAGAGCTGGAGAATAACATCAAACAAAAAGACTGTGAAGCACAGCTTAAACAACACAGGGACCCTCATATCACTGCTGTACAATTAATATAAAAGAACATCTCCCATGCACCTAAAATTACTTAATAACCTTGTAGATTTGATTCACTGAAAAGCCCGCTTTATCTTCTCTTGATAATGTCCTGTGTCTCTTCTTATGAAAAGGGTCAGTTATCTAAATAGCTTATTATTCATAGCAATTGACATGCGAGGATTAAAAGAACTTTTGTGCTTCTGCAGAACACTAATTAATACACCACTGTGGGATAAGAACTGTAAAATTAAAATTTTATCTCGGGCGGTATTTTGTTAGACACACTTTGTGTTCGAGACTGCAAAAGACACCATGCAAACACGAGTGCGTGCTCAAGACACAAAGCAAAAGGGTAAAAGAAACGCCTACATTCGGTTGTTGGGGATTATCTTGTGTCCATCTTTGTACCATGTGACCAGTGGTTGAGGAAACGAAGGGAGAGGAGGAGGGTTGATGAGGGCTGCTCGGCCCTGAGTCACCGTCTTTCTCTGCTCCTCGGCCGAGAAGTTACCCAGAACTTGAGGAAAAGAGAGAAGGATGAAGAGCATGCAGATCATCACCAATGCATCACAATACATTTACCACACAATCTGATATGCCGGTGTTGGTGTTGTTCCTACATCATCATAAAAATGTTGGTCCAGGATCAACATTAGAACTGACCAATCACATTGTCTTCACATTCAGTTAGCATTAGCCAAGAAGTTAGCTAATGCTTTTTAAACCGATCACTAGCAACCTAACATGGGCAACCGAACATTTTAGGAGGTTTTATATAAATACATGTTTCAAAACTATGAGATCACAACAATATGACTGGTGAGCAGCAGGCTTGATCCTGGTTGATTCCAAACATTATTATGAAAATGCAGGAATAACACCAACACAGGGAAATCAGTTAGATCACATTTAGCCGTATAATAGTTAGAAAAATGGGGCTCCAGAGGTGTAGTGGGTAATTTAAATGGGAATATGTGATTGAAGCACACAGGTCCTCCAAACGACTGTTTTCTTCTTGCTGTGCTGTTTGCTGTCCATACGGGAATGCATTTAATTTACTGAGAAGTTTTCTTGTTAAAGAATGAAGAAGATCTCAAATTTCAAATCTGGCATCTGTTAGCTAGCAAGCTAATTAGCGTCATCGTTAACGGGACCATTTAAAATTCCAATCTGAAAATCATCAGATCTACAAATTAATGCAGTCTGTTTGTGACAAATCAGCAAGAATTCCAAATCTGGTTCCTTCTACATACATAAGTTCAAATGAACTACTTATATTCAGATTTCAGGCAGAACCTCGTAGATTTAAAGCAGAATTTCAGAAATTCCTCCACAAATAGTGATGCAGTTACTGCAGGACAGCAGTTCTAACTACAATGACAGGCTCTTGGCAACCTTGCTTAGATATTGGAATAAAACCAGAATCCAACTAGTTACCAGGTCAGCCTGAGAGTGATTGGAGTCGATTTTTGACAAGACATGTTGTCCCACATTATGCATCCCATACAACTGCCGTAGAGAGTGTTGCACAGAGGATGAGCTCACTGTGGCTAATAATCAGTAACTGAATTTTAAAAAAAATTAATGCAGTCAGAGAGAAAACCACAAATTTTTCCTAGTCGCAAGAAGGTTGAAGTGCTATTTTTCCTCTAATGTGACAGAGCCATTAGAAAGAGTAAAAACAATGTGGTATGCAGCCAAACATTTACAAATTATATTTTGAACTCAAACATGGCTAATTTGAAAAAGGTAGCGTTAGCCACTCAGCATGGTCTCTCACTATCACAGTCATGTTTAGTTGGATAGCTCCACGCTCACTGTTGTGACATGTTCAGAGTTACTATCCTTTTGTTGGTGATGTTAACAGGCACCTTGTGCATGCACAAGAAAATTTTATATCTGAAAGGGTCTGAGGGACCCCTCATTTCCTAAAAGGTTAGCACTGTCAAGATATCCTGCTGCTGGTCAGCTTAATAAAATTACCTGCGACCAGACCTCTAGTCTTAAGAAATGCAGTTTGCATTTTTAGAACTTTAGCACTTGTAATAAATGACAATATTTAATGAGGCAATATTTGTAAGATTGTAAGAATTGAGCAAAGTTGAAGCTCGTTAAGTTTTGTGCACAAAACAACGTCCTTAGTTGTTTTACTCAGCTTACATGCTGTGTGTACTTACAGGCCACCTGCAACTCTGTTCTCCTGTGTATTACTGCTCCCATCCTGTTCCTCACCATACACTGATACAGTCCAGCATCAGTCCTCTTCAGGGACGGCACAGACAACCTAAAGATTGACACATGGAGAGGAAGATGATAAGGGTAGGCTTTTCTTCTCAAAGCTGTAAATAAAAATAAAACTGGGAGTGATTTCTGGAGACCAACAAGACAGAAGAGAACCAAGGTGGAGGTCTGGTTGTCCATATGCGTGCACTCTTGTGTAATTCCCTTTCATGTCCTTGATCTCAGAAAATGGATTGGGCCTAAGGTTGTAAAAGTTTCCAGATAACAGAAGGCAGAGAGAGCATATGCACAGTTTGTGTACATGTATGTGTGTCTGTTTGCGTCTGTGCGCGGCGTATGAAAAGGTTTTTGATGTTTGTGAGGTCTTATTTTTTTTCTGAGAAGGATTGTTAATGGGGTTTTAATGGACTGTGCTTCACTAATGGGAAGCTTGGCATAGGATCTAGGTTGGTACCATGCTGGACAAATGCACAAATGCACAGACACACACACACACACACACACATATATTCCGCACAAACCGGATAGACATAGCAAAACCGGACATCGCTTTGGGGCTCATTACGAATACCAGGACAGCCAAGTATTTAACTCCCAGGCTGTCAGTGCATGCTGCCAACATACACAAACCCGCAGACACAAATACACACATGTACATCAAAGACTCACAAACCCAACTCCATTTGAATCAGGAATGACACATTACACAGCAGCTCTGATCCTAAAACAGATTTTGATATTGGACACTTTCTACCACCAATCTATCTCCCTCTCTCTCTCTGTTCAGTTACATTTTCAATAGCCGTGTCCAGCGGAAACACCATGTTTTTTAAGTTCCAACAAGTTGTTAGATTTCTGTCATCTACCTCTATATTTAGATACAGATATATATAGACAATGCAGTAATTTCCTAGTCAGTTTCTCTGACAAGCTCAGCGTTAAATGTGACTGACTGATTCAAAATCTATTTTGTTTTTACAGTAACAAAGACATGATGTGTAATACTGTGATGAGAGACTGCGCTAAAGAAGAATGTAAATATAGGACGGTAGTCATTTTAACTTAAATCTAAAGTTTATCAGACCAGAAATTATTAATATTTATGTGTTTTCAACAGGCTGACATTACTATAAAACTGTATGCATTGCTTTGATGCACAGCATATGTTACCTCCCGCTATGCAGTTGTACAGCACGTAACTGAGACAAGTATTGGCTTTAGGAAAAAAACACATGCATTGTAAGAAATAACTTTGTCAGCCAAGCATGTTATACAGTTTTGAAGACAATGCAGTAGCCTTGTCATAAGTGTCCCTGAAAACAAAGCAAACGCTGCTGCCTTCTTTTTTTTGAGAGTCTAACTTGTCTTAGTGATGTTTTTATTCCAACTCACGATGTGTAAAAAGTGGCAGGCTGCTGCAGTTGAACTGACAATGATAAAAGAAGCCGGAGCTGAAGCTTCCATTAATGTAAATCATTGTCACTTACTGTTCATCTGAATTCCCCACTGACCAGAGCTTTAAACTAAGATAAAGGATGAAGAAAAATAAAATATTCCAAAGAGGATTTTACTATGTGGAAGCCAAAAGTACGTTTCTCAGTTTATGTAAAACCAAGTGGAACTGTGAGACCAGCATTATTTGTAAATGTGACCAAAAATCACAGCAAAGCACAGCTATCGAGCACTGCTTGGTCCGCTCCTGAAGCAGCAGCAGCAGGCACGAAGCTGCAGGCCGTCCAGTTTGCTGAAAATGGTCTATATATCAACGGCAGAAAGGTGCTATGCATTGCAATAGCTGAAACATCAGGATCTGGTGAGGTTCAATATCTCATCCCACACTATATGTCTTCATTTAACTGAGAATGAAATATGTAAATGAGCATATATAAAGTTCCAAAGGTAGAACACTAAAATCAGGCTTACCAGATGGCCACATGCTCACACACACACACACACACGCACACACGCACGCACACTCATATTCACTGCAGCTTGCCAATTCAGCATAGCCCGAGCCTCACCAAACTAAAGTAGCCAGAACGCCGAGAGCAGTCCAGAGCCACACTGCACCTCCTGGCTCAAACAACGACTGCCTACAAAACTGCTGGCTCAACCTCTCCCTCCCTCAGTGTGTATGCATTCCCAAGATTCCCTCCATTTCTGAATGATGTGAAAAACAATTTTGTTTCACAGCTGCAGTTTTGCCGAGAGGAATTGCTTAGTTCTTACCAACCAACACACACAGGGACAGAGGGGGGGGGGGCAGAGGAGGAGGAGAAGAAAAAAGTACAGGGCAAAAAGCAAAGAAACAGCACAGACATATTGATTGCGTCCCCTCCTCTTTACCCACACCATATACATATTTATGGTGCTAATGTAATTATTAATCTCACTTTGGCTCTGCTGTCCGAATGCTCTGACCTCTACACACACTCCATCGCTAACGGGAACAGCTCTAACTCCGCAGATGTTTGCATATGAAAGGAAGGATACGAGACAGACACATACACTTAAAGACAATGAGAAGATCCACGACAGAAAGTCTGACATAATAACCAGGCAGTGGGTGCTAACTGACCTGTACTGTGGCGTCCAGTCAGTGATGTTGCTGTTGTTGAGAGTCCAGCGGTACTGCAGAGGCCAGCTGCCTCCAGCCAGGCAGGTCAGCACCAGTCTGTTTCCCTCTAACACCACCTGCTGCCCCTGTCCACCCCCTCGCAGGTAGGGAGCCACTTCTGACAGACAGACAGAGACACAGAAAGGAAAATGTGTTATTTGTGGTGTTTGAAATAGCCTGCATTAGTCACTCTGAGACAACACGGCTGATTTCTGCTGTATTCATACACCACAGAAATCGTGGCCTTTGCACAAAAAGTTGGGAGAAAAAAAAAAAAAACAAGTCTTCTCTTATTTTATTGAGAACAGTTTCAGACTGGAATCAGAAAATTCTGTAATAATGGTTTTAGGTGCCATTTTGCAAATGTCAAATCAGATATGAAAACTCATTTCAGGCTTAGAAGACGTCTGACGTCAAAGCAATAGGAAAAAAATGCTACTCCATCTACAGCTGCTTTATTTATATGAAGTTTTTTTCTGCAAGACTGTCTAGAGAGCCCTCACCCCATTAGTGACGCCTGTCAAAGCTTTTTTATACAGACACACATACAAGTTTTCTCCACCAAATTGTACTTTAGCATTTTAGAAAACCTACCAATTCTGATATAAACAACTAATATCTCACATCAAACTGTGTCATAAGTTATAACACTGATTCTAAGACAGACCAAGAGAAAATGTGTCCCAACAGATGCTCAGCACAGGTAGGACATGCGATGCCTGTCCGTACACTTAGACCTTTTGTTTTCAGTGTAAGCCCAAACGACTGAACCGAGCGCATGGCAGCATGCATGAGTGCTCCAACACATCCTATTTCCCAGCATTGATGTGCATCAACGGTCCAGAAAAGCAGCAATTCTATCACATTTACTCCCTGGAAAGGCACAACGTAACTTGACTACTTCTTCTGAATGCAAACAACATCTGCTGTTTGTTACTTAAAGCATATCAAATTCCAGCGTAGACTGCATAAAGAGAAAGGTCAGGCTTCACAGACGCTTTTAACCCTTATGCTGAAAATTAGATTGAGCACCCTGTTCGTCAGATGCAGTGTAATGTGGAATTGATCAGACTAAAAGCTACAGATGTGGCAATGATTAAGTTGTTCACTCAAGCTTGTCAGATTCTGTCGGGAGTCTTCTGACCAATGAGCATGCCCGCGGTATAAACATCCTTACACTGCAATGGTAATCCTGGGTTCTTCACCTCCACGTTTAGCTTTTTCCATTCTGACAGAGAGCATTTTCCCTTTCACCACATGTATTGTACTCCTGAAGAGCCAAGTATCCAAGCACAGATATTGTACAATAGTGCATTGTACAGACACTCACAGTGCCCAAGCTGAATCTTATGATAAGCCTGTTGAAATCACTTGGCCTGCCTTGCAAGGTGCAGCTGCTGAATGGCTCAGCTGCTGTCCAAGCAATGCCATCCACTCTTTAACTTTCTACTCAGGTGTGCAGACCTGGCTCACTGTCACACACCATAGGGGCGTCAAGGCTAAATAGGCTGTCCAAAGCCACTTGCTGCTGGACAGCATGTGCCGAGGCCTGGATCCACTCAACAAAAATTAGCATCTGGGTTTGGATTGTACAGGAGGTTCACACATGCATACACACGCATCCGTTTGGGTGGAAGCCTATCTTCTAGCGACAGTAAATATGGAGAGGTTCATAACTCTTAACGTTCCCCCTCTCCCCTCCTGCCGTCCACTAGATCTTCTGTCCTCCCTGTCGTTTCAGCTTCCCCAGTTCTGTATCACTTCCACCCCTCTCACTTCATCTCCACTGTCTGCATTTCCTCCCTTATTCCTTATTCCCTCTGGATGTCTCAGGGCCGCTTTTTCCCCTCCTCTTCTCTTCCACTTTCCACTGTTTCACTCTCTCCCTCTCTCTTTTAGATTGATAGCTGCCTGCTCTGTGCACAAAAGGGAAGTGTTCCTGCTAGGACAGATTTATATGGGAGTCTGTGTGTGTGTGCGCGTGAGAGAGAGTGTTCGAGCGCATGTGGGCATAAGGATTTATTTGGAATATTCTGTTTCTACAGACGATGGCTGGCAATGCAGACTCCAATGTCATACTGCTGACCAGCACTATAACTCACTGCTGCATTCCTCAGAGAGTGAGTTAGAGACAGAGAGGGAGAGGAAAACAGAGAAAGAATACAAGTGTGCTTCTATTGCTACCTTGGGAGTGAGAAGTTTTTGGGAAGGTGAGGACATTTTGGCCAGTCCTCACATTCTGAAACCCCTTCAAAAGGGCTGTCAAAAAAAAAAAAACACAAAAGAAAAAAAAAACCCTAAAAATGTTTCTACTGACATTTTAAACACAGTGTTTCAGCTGTGTTTAGTGTTGTGGTTGTCATTTACATTTGGCAGACATAGACGTCATAAAAAAATACTAAATAAATAAAATTGGCATTGTCCAAGACTTTGGTCTCCTCCCAAGTGAAAATCACCTGAATTGTATCATTATATCAGATTTTTTTTAAAGCAGGGTTTCATTTGTCAATTATAATATACATTTTTGCTAACACATGAACAGAACGAACAGAACAGGGCTTCTGTTAAGTAAGGTAACACAGACTTACTGCATTAATGAGGGCAGACAAATCATGCTTTGTGCATAGTTAACTAAACACACACACAAACACACACACCCTCAACCCCTCGTCAAAAAGGTCTGTTTTGAGCCACACAAAAAAACAGTGCTATATATGAAAAATGTGTGTAGCTACCATGATATTAACCTCTGCTTCATGAAACCAGGCATGAGGAGTAGATATGAATTAGAACCCGAGGGACACTGCACGCACACTGGCCAGTAACTTGGTAAAGCATACCATGCCTTATCTGTCTTTTTGGTTCAGAGAGGGACAATAATTTATAAAATTAACATCACGTTTCATTAAATAAGATTTGAAACTATAGATTGTCATGGCTAGGCGATTGTGTCAAAGCATCTCAAAAAAACGCAGCTCTTGTGGGGTGCTCCTGGTTTGCAGCCGTCAATATCCATCAAAAGTGGTCCAAGAAAGAAGCAGTGGTGCACCAGTGACAGGGTCATGGGTGGCCAAGGCTGACTGATGCACATGAGGAGCAAAGGCTGACCTGTGAGGTCTGATTCAAAAGACTGGTTCTGATAGAGTGTCAGAATATATAGTGCATTAGAGTTTGTTGCATAACTGCAGACCAGGTAGGTGACCAAGTCCACTGCCAAAAGCACCAACAGTGGACACATGAGGATCAGAACTGGACCACGGAGAAATGGAAGAAGGTGGCCTGGTCTGATGAACCATGTTTTCTTTTACCTCGCATAAAAGATGTAGAAGGGGCATGTGAATCACTTACCTGAGAAACACCTGGCACCAGGATGCACTATGGGAAGAATTCAAGCTGGCAGAGGCAGTGCAATGCTTTGGACAATGTTCTGTTGAGAAACCTTGTGTCCTGCCTGGATGTTACTTTGACACGTACCTTCTACCTAAGCACTGTTGCAGACCACGTACGCATTTTCATGGAAACTATATCCCCTGATCGATGTGGCCTGAGCCCTGATACAACAACAATGGTTCAGGAATGGTTTGAGGACCACAACAACGAGTCTGAGGTCTTAAGATCTTAATCCAATCGAGTATCTGTGGGATGTGCAAAGAAGTCCAATCCATAGAGGACCCACATCACAACTTACAAGACTCAAAGTATCTGTTGCTAACATCTTGTTGCAGATACCGCAGCACACCTTCAGGGGTCAAGGCTGTTTTTACAGTAAAAAGAGGACCAAAACGATATTAGTCAGGTGGTCAGAATCTTATGTCTGATCAGTGTAAATTTAATCAGAAAACAGTCATCAATCAAGAGAGTTGAGCATCATATTCCTATATACTCCAACCAAGCTTCTTTTTGGAAAGGAGGCACCCCTTGCTGTCAGAAGAAACAGGTGGGTTTAATGCACTTTCTAGAGTCCATAGTGCAAGCTAAGGTCAGGGAGGGGGCATAACTAATGCATAATGTCAACTAATGTCCCCATAAAAACTGTGTTTGTTTTAAGTGAGAGAGCAGCCTTAAAAGCTTAACACAACCCTCTGCTACAATGGCTGCTTCATATGCCAGTGTGTATGTTTTGCACCATTACACTCATCCACCACCTCGTTCATACATCACGCTTTGCGTCCACTCCACCACCCAGCATGAGGCACTCCCCTCCTTGTCACTCCTTAAGCCCTTTCTTCTCCTTTAAAGGGAGTCCATGAGAAACTACAGATAGACAGAGAACACTCCGAACACCCTTCTGAGATGAGCAAGGTCAGCTAACAGCATGTTTCAATCACTGGCGTTGTCTGTCTCTCTCTCTTTCCCTCACTGTCTGTCTCTCTGTCACTCCATCTCAACATGTCAGCCTCTCTCTCTCCCCCAGCAGTCTTCCCCATTTCTGACCTGTCTGTCTTTCTTAGAAGCTGCACTTTCCAGCCACCTATCATCCTCCCTTTGTTCCTCCCTCTTTCACTTGTTGCCCCTTGGTCCATCTCTGTCAAAGAGTGCGGCAGCTCAAGGTCTCCTCTTTCTTTCTCTTCAGGAGGATCGTTGCCTAACAGAGAGGTTGGCCTTCAAATGTGACAGGAGAGCCAAGAAGCACACATGCACACTTTTTTTTTTTTCTTTCTGACGCATCCTGCGCACACATCCACTCTCAGGCTGGTCTTATGAAGCTGCTTAGGCAGATTCTAGGGAGGAATTCAATTTGCCGGGAAGATGAGCGCTGTGATAAAGAAGAGAGAGAGGAGAGAAGGATGAAAGGACAGGAGGAGGAGAAGACCAGGGTTGTGGCTTCGGGGCTGATGGTCCACTATGATCCCGCTCTCTCTACTCTCCTCTTCACCTCTGAATTTTTATAGCACAGAGCAAATGTGCGGTGGAAATTAGCCCTTAAATGACTTGTCCTTTAGAAACGGCAAGAAAAAAAAGATTATTATTATACTGTGTTAAATAACCCTGAATTTTACTGCAACAGCTGTGGTAAGACGTGAAATCTTCTCTACATGGGGTCAAGATTCTGCCAAACAGTAGGAGCATGGCTAAAATTGTTGATTTCTTCATGTGGGAAGTTTGACAGGTGGTCAGAAAAGCTCTTCGCAATGCCGTGTGCATTCAGATGCAAGGAAACCCTGTGGCGCAAGTGTACATCACAGCTTCGACATGAGAGAATGAGAGCGCTGGGATGAAACAAAGCTGAGGATTTCATTTCCGCCTGCTTAATTACTGCATATGAGTGTGTGTGTGCATTTACAGTGCTGGTGTGCATGTGTGCATGAGTGTATCAGGTCAGAATTAGGGTTCGCTCACTCCAGAAAAATCACTTTATCTTCATAGAGCTGAACCCCTACTGTGAGACAGGGCCGGCAGAGCTGACTATAGTCTATGAATACTGATTTACTGGCTCTCTCTCTCTCTCACACACACACACACACACACACACACACACACACCCTTTGCCATGCCTTTTTGACGCATGAGGGAAAGAAATAACTAAATCAGTCTTTTTTTTTAAGAGTCATTTTTGTATGCATATGTAGGCACAAGTTGCATGGCTAAGCATTTTTTTTCCCTTCATGGCAACAGCAGTCTATTTGATTACGGGGTGCGAATGAGTTCTATTCCTTTTTAATCTAATAAGTCTGCCTACGCTTGTTTCAACAGGCATTTAAAAGCACTTAATTGGACTGACAGTGTGTGAGGCGAGAGGAAGAATTATGAGTCGAGTTTTTGGCATGTTGCTACGAGTCGGAAAAGGGTCGAAAAAAGGGGCTAATTAATTGAACAACGTA
>VUQG01001382.1:0-22873 GCA_015106755.1 Etia nguti | reverse complement strand
TAAGAAGGGAAAAAAAAAAAAGGAAAATTAAAAAAAAAAAAAAAAAAAAAGTCCAATTATTAAAGCTTCCCCCTGTGGATTACGACAGATACCACACCTCCTTTTTCAAATACTCGCGTTACGGCTGAGGGACGAGACAGTGAAAGAGAGAGATGTTTGAAAACTTCAAAGCTAGTCAGGGATTCAAAGTTCAGAGTTTCATCTCCCCGAGTCTTCTTGCAATTTGTAAGTCAATGGAGTGTGTGTGTGTATGTGTCTGCATTCGTGTGAGACTGTGTGCACACAGTCGTAAGTGTGTGAGTGTTTGCAGAAAGAGCAAAGATTGTGCAGGTAGCTTGCACTTCACCTACGAGCTTACAAATGTTAAAAGTTGTTACAGAAAATAGAAATATATAGAGACATGACAAGCAGTCATTTATATTGGCACTCTTCCAGCTCAGCTGAGCTCCATATAAAAAGGACAAGTGATTTCAGGTGAGTACATACACCGCTGCTCACCTTACTTGCTCTCTTTCCCTCTCACTCCATTTAAAGCCCTCTTGCATTTCTTCGATTTCTCCTCCTCCTCCTCCTCTTCGAGCCCTACCCTCCCTTTTCTCTTTGATTCTGCTCCATAGCACGCTGCCCCATCGTCTCCATCTCACCCTCTCCCTCCCCTCTATCTCATTCTTTTCGCTCCCATGCTGTCACTTAGCATTGCGGCCGATGATGGAGCGGCCCATCACGGCCCCCACGCAGTCAGCACTTTTATTCATTCACTCCTTCATTTCAATCTTCCCACCTCTCTTGATTTCTTTCCTTTTATTATCTCTATCTGCTTTTATGGATATGATGACAAATGGTGAGCGCAAAGAAATATGGTGACATGCGCAGCGCAGGTGCAAAGGCATCAACAAGTGCGCTGCTGTTCCTCGGTAGCAAATGCTTAACATCCACAGACACAGCTGATCAATCAGCGTGTACAGAGAAGAAATTGGCATAGGTCAGGACCTGCTTTTCCTTTACTCTATAGATGAGATAAACAATCATCCTCTCTCTCTCTCCATCTCCCCCTCTCTCGCTCTCCGTAGCGGTGACATCACGCGCCTGAATTAAACGTGACACTCTCGTTAATCCCCATTCAGTCAGCCACTGCATCTCCTGAGCGCGCCAATCCAGGTACACAGACCTGAGCCAGGAGAGCTCATGAATAGCTAATGGAAAAGACACAACAACGTTCCGACTCTCAGAAAATGGTCTGTACGCCATCAGCCTCAATACTGGCTACGGGTCTTGGAGAGAAGAGGGAGAGATTGATCAAACATAAAAGGGTGAAAGAGTGAAAGCGATACGTCTTCGGTAGAAAGGCTAAATGAGAGACTGTGTGTGTGAGTGAGAGAGAGAGAGAAAGAGAAGCAATTTGCGAATGTGTAAGAGAAAGAGAAGAAGAGAAATGAAAGATATTATATGAAGTTATTGGAAAGCAGAAGAAAAAGCAATTTCAAACACAGCCCATCTGCCAGTCTGTCTCAAAGGCTTTTTGGCACTCATGATAAACATACATGATAACCAAACACATGAAACGGTACTCACTTTCAGAGAAACACAAGTACTCCACAAGTGCTCTGTGGTTTGTGTGTAACATCAGCAATGATCGCTTAGCTTGTAGGGGAAACGTGTGGCCTAAGAACCAAAATATGTGAGCGCAGTCTCACCTGAAGCCATCTGTCATAATCACTCCCGTCCTTTTGCTAATCTCACCTTCTTTGTACCTTTCTCTGCAGCCTACAAGGAGCCCATACGGCGGGAGTAAAACATGTCCAGCAGCGCTTCAGTAGAAAAAAACTGCTCGACTGGAATCATGGAACAGGGAGATCTGCATATTATTTCTAGATTAACTAAATCAACCGCAGTACACTGAGTGCACTCTACCTGCTATCTTTATTAGCCTAAATGAATCATAGATAACCATAAAAGCTTCTATTTGCAGCATATGAAATCTTTTTAGCATCATTATTTTACAATGAAATGATAACAGACTCAGAGCCAGCCAGCGTGCACTTCCCCATACTCTTATGGTTTCTAGAAATAGAACTATATTGACTGGTGATCCCAGCACAAGAGCTACTCAAGAATATTGCTAAAGAACTCGTGTCTGGAGAAATAAATCAGACAATTCATCAGTTCACATTCATTGTCGCACATTTGGTCAAACAATTTTACATTCTGATGAAAGTCGAGGCTTCACATGAAGCTCAGTGCCGGTGTAACTGCTGCTAGTGGTGCTCAGTGGCGCCATCGAAGTTGTCTCTGCGTGAGCCCGCCTTTACAAAATGATTATTCGATCAAACGCACTGAGTGCGATCATTATCAGAGTTTGCACATTACAAAGTCTGAAGCTGAACACAAAAAGTTGGCAGAAAATCCTAACACACATGAGCAAGCTAGCCATTTTTAGGCACTACGTCATGGTCGGTGCTCAAAACAACATGTTTTTCCACAGGTAGTCTGTTCCTTTGACAACAAAGCATAAATGGCTTATTCGTGGAAGGCTATTTATGTGGTACTTTTCTCCTTATGAATGTAGTGCCATTGACTCTCCAGCCAATGAGATGTCAGTCAGCTCGAGACGGTCGAGACGTCAGCTCGGGCACAGATTTAACGAGCCTCATTGACTAAATAAAAACAATTTAACGAGAGAAGTCAATGTGTGTTTATGAGTCTTCCAAGAGGTAGTTATAACTAGCAGGAACTCGGATCTATAAAGAAAAACAATAACAAATTGCCAGCTGTGCAACAGAGTGACACTCGTTTTGTTAAACAGTGACAGTGACACATCAACACGCACAAGGAGGTGATCTTTTTTTTTTTAAGTGATGAGGTATTTTAAGTAAATCAGCATCTAAGGGCTGTGTGAGTGAGACGGTAATAAATGGTAGATGCTTATTCAAGGGAGAGAGCAAACATACACAATAACAGCACAAATAGTGCTACAACTGGTACCATTACTGGGGCCTCTTTGCATACAAACTCCAAATATCACTTTGATAAAGTCTGGGTCTAATTAATCAAGCTAATCAGCAGGGGGGCTGGCAGCTAGTCCTCCCTTCTCTGCAGTCTCTCTCCCAGGCTGGGGCTCTGCAGCAATCTACTCACTGTAGAGAGAGAGAGAGAGAGAGAGAGAGAGAGAGAGAGAGACTAAAGGCTCTGGATGTTTTCTTGCATATTAAAAACTTCTCTGCTACAAGTGAAGCGAAACTGAGAACACTGTAGAAAAATACTTTTAATTTTTACTTTATGCATCATGTTTTTTAGCCTTTCAATTAGTTTCTATAAGAAAAAGCTGCTCAAGTTCAGAAATCCACTTCACAAAAATAATGCAGGGCCAGGCCTTGTGCAAAACTTTGACACTTGAGCAAAAGCACAAAGACATGAAAACATACCACAGCTATTGTACTACTTGTCTTGTGTTTTTTTTTAAACTAAAGCAAACTGTGTGAAATAAATCATGTGTCGCAAAGACTTTACTGGCACTTTTAATACTTTAGTGATAAAAATCTTCCGTATAGTTACTTTTTTTTTTTTGAGCCTGTCTTGAAGGATTACATTGTAATATTACATCCACTTTTAAGGCAAGACAGCACAATGCACAAAAAAATGACGCTTTATTTATTTCAAATGCATGCCGCTTTATTTCAAAGTAAATAATGAATGCTTTTATACCATTATGTAATCATGGTCAATCATTTTTTTTGTGTCATGCCTTCAAAATAATCTAAAATAACCATTTTACAACTCCTGAATGCTGAATAATGGATCCAGAAAATTCACATAATCACATCACTTAGTCCATGACTGTAAAATGTAGTGATACAAAAAGAGCTGCATAATTACTGTCATTTCAGTCCCCTGTGGTATACATACCGAAATGCAATTTGGAATAGTGATGGACAGGGGAGTTTCACTTTGATCTGCTTAATATGTGTAAGCTGGAGGGTGTAAAAGTGAAGCAGCAGAAGATTTCTGATATGAAGTAAAGTGAACCTCTCCTCATACGACCTCTGACTGCGCACTACATTATGCTGCTGAAAGCACTATACATGGTTGCACTGCACATGGCTGTAGCCTTTTTCCCAGAGGTCAAACATGACCAAATGTTTCATAAAAAAAAGATTACGCTGTTACACGTGTAAAATGATGAGGGGAAAAGAAAAACATACCACGCAGCAGCGCTTTCTCTCTTAAAAAGACTTGATGGCGAGTCACACCACCTCGGCACTGCTAAAACTTTTAGCAAACCTTCATGTCTGCTGGGATCCTTTCAGCAGATGGTGGCATATACAACAGGAATGTCGCAATCAGTCTCTCTGTGTGGGTGCTAAAGGCATAACTATGGTGACAGGGACAACGTTTCCATCCTGCAAGAACCAGACAAATTCAGCAGCTTCTCAAATAATTTTTATTTCCTTAGCAAGATTTACACAATTTCAACCCACTATTCATTCACGTACGGATTACTGAAAGACGGTATGTCAAAGAGAGACAAAGGTTTGGTATTTCAGAGAGGGAGAGGGGTGGCTAGGTGCTATTTGCATATGACTGGCTTTCCTGAAATTATGTTTAGACCTCCATATATATGTATATATGTATATACATAAATAAATCATCTTTCCCTGGATATCTGTAAATGGAAAAAGGAAAGTATTGTTACAATCCCTTGCAATCAGGCGCTAACAGAGCAGCCGCACAACAACTGGAGCTGGAGTTCACAATGTGGATATATCTCAGCTTGGTCTAAATACAGTCTGCATGCTAAAGGGAGATACAACCAAAACTAGTTGAGTCTATACAGCACAGAGCTGGAGTGGGTACAAAGGGTGTGTGCATTGGGTTAAGAATTATATTTATAATAATTCACTGGTTATTGGAAATATGTAAAAATGAGGAAAATGTGGAAGCAGGGAAAATAAAAAATTCAATTTAGAACACACGCACACACACACACACACACACACAGAAAAAGTATCAACCCTAATGAGCTGCTATAATTCATTTTCTTTGGTTAGTGCCTATGATACAACCAAACCATGATCATTAAGACCTGATATTGGAGCTGATGGATATTAATGGGAGGCATCACTTCATGGTGACCTGTGATTAAAAAAAATCAGTTATCTTTGATTACATTGTTAATACATGAGGAAAAATTTGGAGCTCGGTGAGTCACATCTTTGTACATTTAGATGGGATAGTAAATTATACGAAATGTGAAATAATCTTAAATAAGTTGATCTTGAACATTCAAATTTATTAAGCGCTCAGTTCTCCTCTGGATTTGATTTAGATCACAGGTATTTGGTTCTTGTTGTGACTTTGCAGGAACGGACCCATGAATGACTCTGCTGTGGCATCACTTCCTTTAAGCTGAGACACATCGTGTTTGCTAAAGAGTCTGCCAGTGCTTAAGAGAGGCAGCTAAGGTACCAGCAGCAAATATTGATTATTTCAATTTCAGCACAGTGGTGCAGTGAATAGCCCTGTCACCTCACGGCAGGAAGGTCCTGTATTGAAATCCACCAGCCAGCTGGGCCCTCTCTGCGTTGAGTTTTGCATGCTCAGACTTTGGTTAACCTGTTCAGCTTGTTACCCGCCCCCAAAAAAGTACCTAAATACGCAGTAATCAGTTTATTTGAATTGCAGCAGTTAGTATAATTATAAAAAGTTAAGTGAGATAATTTATGTTTATAATGATTTATTTTTACTGTAGCTTAGCTCGTAGTTTGGCATTATCCAGGAATTACGGAGTCGTAAGTAAACTTCCCTCCAGCATCCCGGATCAAATAGACCACTAGACTTGGAGGGAGTGTTTGATATATTATGTGAGGAGCGAGAAGAATACATGTTTTACATGATGCAGCATATCTTGCGTTGACTGCCTAAATTCGCTACCAGGCTTTGCCCCACATTTGTCAGATTACTTCTATTGATCTGCAAATGTTGAAGAATAAACATGTACGTCAGACCTAAGAATATTCAAATATTTTCACAAATTTCTTTTGAATGCTCACCGTAGTGTAAAAAAAACATTTTAGAGAGTGAAATAATATAAGGATTAGAGCAGTCGTAGGTAGCACTCCTGTGGTTACCACAGGATAAGATGGCCAGCGGTGCTGTGACCTACACTCAGCAGGTCCCTGAGCAGCAATATCCCCTGGGCGCCCCTCGGGACAGCCGGGCAAAGACGGGTAATAAGCTGCAATCTTACCGTGAATGCTGGTGTGCAAGGCAAGACAGAGATAGATGGTACAGTAGAAATATGTCTTGCAAAAACACACACACGCACACAAACACACCAAGACACCTTGTGGACTGCGCACACAAGCACAATTTGTTAAAGCTGTACTGCGAGGATGTACTGCTGAGTACAGCCTAATTGGAACATTCATTACTGTTACACTGAATTACAGCATTGTGCCTGATTCCACTGTATTGATCCCTGAAATGCGTTTGAGGTTGTGTACACACCCACAGGTCGTGTGTGTGTGTATTCCACGCACGTTTTTATGGCCACATCGCAATCGCTAAACAGATACTTCTCAGTCCTTTGATCTGACTCTTGACTTTGACCTTTTAGACTGCTTTCAATCAGCTCCTCTGACTGGCTGACAGACAAAGCCACTGATCAGAGTCTCTCTCTCTCTCACACACACACACACCCTTACATATATATATATATATATATATATATATATATATATAAATAAACACACACATGCTTAGTGACAGGCCCTGTCTCCAGCTGACAGGGTTTTATATCAGCAGAGACATCAAACCACCCACACCCAGCATCCCTCCCGCCTGACCCTACGACCATGCCATGATGAGGGATGGGACAGTCTGCTCTGTGACAGCTCCACTCATGCAGTGACACACATACACACACACAGCAATTGAACACAAATGATAAGGTTCCAGTTAATGTATGCCTGCGTCGTGTGCATGTGCATGCATATCACAGAAAAATATGCCTCAACTTGTGTGTGTGTGTGTGTGGCAGCCTCTTAACTGAAGGCTTTGTAAAACTCTTGTTCATCATAACTGTGATGTTCTAGCCCGAGGGCTTAGCGGCATAAAGCAATTTCCCTCTCGTTACACCAGGCGTATATTAACCTCCAGAAACCGTCACACACACAAATACAGACACACACACGCACATGCACTGCTCTCTTGCCATTTATCTGTCGTGTCAAGTTTAGCAGGGACTATTCTCTTGAGTAGGTTATTTATAATATGGCTGTGTACTTCCTTATCAGCTTGCTAGTCTACTGAGTAAAATCTGTCTCCCACTGTAGGCTTTGTGACGGCTGCTCCTGAACAGTTAGGGAATGCTAAGTCAGACTGACTTGAGAGGTAGTCAGAGGCAGAGTCAAACCACCTCTCTGGGCTGTCACGACTACCTCTGCAGGTTTGCTGTGCCCATCCAAATTAATGAAAAATTACTGCATGAGTCAGTGGAATGTAAAACATCGGTGAAGGTAGTGCTGTGCTTCCATGATAGTAGCTTTAAAACTTAATGAAAAAATGAATACATGGCTGTGCTAATAAAATGAGTGCTGTGCACTCCAATATCCTCAGCTTATTAGTAGAACAACTACAGGCAGAGAAACCAATGCAAAGCAGCCTTACTAAAATCTAAATAACAGGGAAAATGGGAATGTTTCTGTCCTAATGCCAGCTGGTTTTAAATGATGGCCTCTCTCTATAGCTAAGATAAATAAAGGCCTAAAACAATTATCACATTTTACATTAAAGTTAAAGAAATTCTGATTTCGTTTTCTTGCTTTACACACTTTTCACAAAATAGTAAAGAACGATTTGGATTGAGTGAGGAGACCTTCTTGCAATCCATTGTCACCCTTAGTTAAAGAGGTCTAACATACCCTGGCCTGTGACTGCTTCAAATCAGTTCACTACAGCTGCAAAACCAGTTTATGTGTGCAAATTCATGCCATCCACACCTTCATGAAGAACTGCTCTCATTTACACACTCGCCCTTTTTTATCCATCTCAGCACGTGTTGCATTTATCCATCCCCCCAGGAACTATGAAGAAGAGTTTATCTACTTCCAACTAACATATAACCTTCCACAATGCCCACTTCTCCTGCCTCTTACCTTGGCTTTCTTAAAGTCACTCTTGCATCTAACATTATCTGTCTTCAGAGTTTTTTTCTTTCGTATTTATCTCCATCATTCCTCACTATCACCCGTTTCATTCCCCCACCGTCTTCCTCCTGTCCATCATGTGTCTTTTCTTTTACTATCAGCTTGTTGGGTCTGACATAGTGATTCATTTCCAGGTCTACCCACTCTTTCGGTTCCCATAAGCAAAAGAACAACAACAAAGAAACTAAACCACACTGACACACTGCTAAAAGTTACTACAAATTCCTTTAAATCCAATAAAGTAAACAGTGCAACCCTAAAAAAGGAGTTTCCACGAGGCTAGGTTAACATTTGAAAACAATATACTATACACACACGCAATTTTTTTAAAAATTACATCTTACTTGTTGCTTTTATATAAAAGCTTTTACATAAAAGCAACAGGTAAGATGTCAGAAGCACTTTTATCACCAGACTAAGATTCTTTAGGCTGTTCCCTTATTTCCCAAGCAGTGGCCAGAGCAGATGGATCTGCATATATGATTTGGCACAGATTTTCCTCTCATTTATCAGTGCTTGTGATTGGCACTGGGACCACACTAGCTTATAAGCTGATCTGTGAGTGATCAATATAAAATGAAGAGAAAAAAAAATCTGGTACTCTGTATCGGCAGACACAGATACAAAGATATCGCTATGACATCAGAATTACAAAAAGATATTTCGGTGCATTTCTATTTATTATTAATTGTTGGACAGGTGCTGTTTCCCATTCTATCCTGCAGGAGAATAAAGTGACAGAAGAGAGACAAGCACTGTACATAATGCAATTTCTAACTATACCGATAACAATATAGTCCATGTTGTTTATTAGATCAATATATTTTTAAACATCGCCACACAGTTTCCAGAGTGTTGGTGAAGTTAGGCTGGCTGACATGGTGATCTGCCACTCTCTGGCCAGCTTAGAGGCTAACCTAAATTAAAGAAGCTTTAAGTGATCTCTTCTAAAATACTGAATGAATATTAAATTGGTTTCAATTACAATGCACACTGAGTGTCAGTCAGTGAGGTACAACACCTGTGGGAGCCTGATTGGAAGCCGTGAAGAAGTGCCATCACGCTGCATGACAAAAAAAACACAAGGACAGACTTCAGCACATTAAAAAGTTTTGAAGAATAGAGGTTTGGATCCAGAATCAGGAATGATATATTCTCGCTTAACAAGCGGATAGATGGGAATGTGGAATTCAAGCCTGAAATTTAAAAAGAGCAGCGAACGGCAAACAAGCATGATGAAGAACAGGCAGCAGAAGTAGAAGAGTGGGGTGGTGAGAAGCAATTAAGGCAAAACCTGCAGGGAGAGTATAAATATAAAACACACAATAATGAAGAACTTCTCAGGAAAAAAGTTAGAAGAGAAAAAAGTGCATGGTTAGGAGCAGAGAGAGTGTGAAAATTTGAGAGCAGGCAGAATAAGGAGACTTGACCACAATTGGACAGCCACTCAGCAGGTTTCCACAGTAACGCAGCCATATCCACTAAATAAAAAACTCGAGGCAACAGGAATAAACTTTTAATTAGAGGGCAGTTAAGTTTGAATGCATTAGTGTGTGCGTATACCTTTACATTCACCGGTTGTGTGTTTCATTATTTGCAGGTGATTTTTGTACCTTTATCAACAGAAAACATCTGACTGATGTGTCTGCTTCACACAGATCAGCTTTAGGTCTCTGATGTCAGTCCATCATCTCTCTGATAATGCCAAAAGTAAGTATGAATTACTTCTTAATGCAGAAGAAATAATTGTAGATGCGTATTAAGAAAAATGCAAAGAATTTGCTGGTTTAGTTTGCGACATTTTAAAATTTTATGCCATTATAAAAGAAACGTGAGGACATTTTGCACTGCAAGGTGAACAAAATGCACAATCTCACGAGATGCAGACAACAATCATAAACACAAAGTTCTCCCTTTGTTCATGACCTTAATAAAAAACACCAACAACAAACATTGTTGCTTTGCCAAGAGGAGAAATTTCTGTGTTTTCTTACAGTAATACATTATATAGTAAATACTCTTCACAAGTAAATATAGAGCCCTGAGATAGATTACCTGTCAAAGGTTACATGCAAGGATCACTGGGATAGGTTTAAGTTAGCCTAAATTGGATAAGCACTTAATAAAATAAAGGATTATATTTACATTATACCATATTTGTTGTCTTTGGGGTTTGGGACTGATATCCATAAATATCAGATGTGTGAGATACAACAAAGCACATAAAGTAAGGATGTCACTTAATTGGAATAACTGACAGTTTAATGACCAATGAATGAATAAGTCAGGATGTCAGTTCAAGATTTCCATGATTTCTACTTTTGGTCCTCCACTTTTTAAATGCAGGAACCAGGAAATTTGGTGTCTGTAACTGTCTTAGCTCAAGTAACACCTGGTGCGACCTCCTCCAGACACACGAACAGCACGTCTTCACCGTGTTCCTCCAGCCAGCCAACCATCTGAGGTCAGTGACCAGACACCCCTTAAAAGATCAACACCAGCGCTCTCAGTGGTCAAATACCGGACGTTTTGATTCAGGAAACACTGTGACCTTTTCCTCCTCTACCTCTCCATCCCTTCCTCCTTTCTCTCCTCCTCTGATCCATTCATCAAGCAGACATGCTGTGGTTTTTGACTCATGCTCAGTGTCACCAGAGCAGCCTATCTGAGTGGAAGAGGAGGCAGATAAAGAAAGGTGAAAAACCAAAACAAGAGAGTCGAGGCAGACGGATGGCACGAGCAGTCGGATAGCGCAGACAAACATCTGCTGAATACGTGACACCTTAAATGACAGCTTGCGCGTCCTCCTTTGTTATCCTTTGGCTTGTCTTGTGTTAGCTCAGTGCAGCTGCTTTCCTCATTAATTTAAAGGCTACCTTAATTTATTTTATATGAAGCTGGAGGATGTTTGTATTTGCTTTTATTATACTGAAAAGTCCAAAATATGGTGGCAACTCCACGCTGGTGAAATAAATGCCAGAAAAAAAAACAACAAATTCTTACTCTGTGCAACCAAATGTGTGAAATCTCAAACTGCTTTTTATGTGTTTGTTTGTGTCTGCTGCATGCCATGCATACTCTCATTGGAGAAAAATTTAATTTCCAGCGAGTCCTATGTGACTCATTCAACCCTGCACCAATGAATTTCCTCTGCCAGCATGTGTGTGTGTGTGTGTGTGTGTGTGTTAAGATTCCAATTTGCTGTGATATCTGACAGCACCTCTCTAATTCCCACAGAAGGCCGAGTAGTGGGTAGGAGGGAATTACTACTGTTACATACCCGCCAACTGATTACCTATCGACTGGTCTAAACAGTCTCGCAAAGCCTCACTATTCCTGCGCGCGTATGTGTGTGTGTATATATGAACACGACTGCATGAGACAGAGTTATCTGTGACAATCTAATTCTTCCTGTCCTACAATCCTTATCTCTGTTTCTTTCAGACATAAACAAACACACACAAACACTAAAGCGCAATCAAACCCAGACATTTAGCGATGTGGTTTTATTGGAAGTGATTGGCCCGGCAGCGCCACCACCACAGCAATCAATACAATGAAAAGGGGATGACATCACAGAGGGCGATGATTCCGGGTTAAACACTTATCGGTCCAATCAGCCACCCACCTGACACCGGTGACCTCGTGACTAATAGCCAATGCGGCATTGGTGCCAGACCCCAAAGAGAGAAACTAGTTGTCTACAACAAGCAGAAACATCTTCTTTTGTGGAAGCAAATAATGGCACGTTTTTTTAATAAGTCATTTTACCCCAAAAGATAATAATATAGTTTCAACACTTCTGCATGAATATAAGACTGCCTCTTAAAATTTAAATACGCCAATGGTACACTACAGGCACAAAAGGGATAATAGCTTTTATGAGAAGACAAAATTGATTTTAGATTGAATCTGACCTGTGGGACTGCAAGGAGGTTAGTAACAACGACAAATGCGCTTGTGGCAGAGGTGCGTATATATCGTGCCCGTGAATCCTTCACATCTCACGACTCCATCTCTTTTCTAACATGATATTTACTTTGCTGCTCTTGGTTGCTCTTGGTTGACCAGAACAGACTGACAGGCCTTGTGCAAAATTACTCCCTCTTTACTATGTTGTGCACTTTACCTACCTTACAATATTTCATCCACGTGTGAGTGTAATTCGCTCAGAAATGTCAGTGGCAAACTTTGGGAATGTGCACAACTTTCTCCAACCTCAAACTACAGTAACCTAATGTGGAATATAACACTAGGGGTCGGCATTAGACAAAATGTCACAATATAATAGTTATTTATTAGTGCTTAAAATCTGCTGTTCAGTATGGAGGGATATCATAAGTACAACTGTATAGGTGGTGATGGGTGTAGGGACCAGCATGCCTGTGCATTGGTCCTACACAGAGCTCACGCACAGCTTTGCAGACTCTTATCTACATATTGTAGCTGTGACCGGGGGGAAGTGTTGTAAACAACCGGTCTGTCAGCTACTCTTACTCTTACTCCTTCAGCCAGCCACAGAGAAAGCCAAAGTTATAACAAAGAGCTGAATGAATGCAAGTGTTAAAAACAATGAGAAGAGTCCACTTCAGCCTCTGCTTCTCATGCTGACATTTGATGATTTTTTTTTTTTTTTGCACTTCTCTTCCTACATGGTGAACTCCACTATTGCTCCCTTTCCCATATAGGCCCAGTTTTCTTTTTTTCTTTTTTGGAAGACTACTGCACACAAGCAGTCCTCCAAGAAGCCTGTGTGTGGTTCTCCACTCTATACAGCCAAGATACCTACGCAAACAGACTCAAATACAGTACCATGAATCCATGAATCCAGCATTAGCAGCGTTCTAGAAAAATGCTGTGATTGTCCCTCCTTTACGAATTCTTTAAGCAGTGCTGTGATTACAAATTAAACATGCATGATGTGTGTTCAACAGCCACAGTGTTCACTTAAAAAAGGTTCATTTTTCAACCTACTCTAAAATGAAATGTATCGGCTTCATGCTGTGAAGGCCGACTTTACAGAGTAATTGTTCCAGTGACACAGTCACAGTATAACAAAACTTTCAGTGCTATGCTTTTATAAAACTATTACAGAGCAGAAGAAACTGGAAATGGGCGTAATAAATTATGATATAAAAGTTGGTCTGCAGTGGAAACTGTATTATCCTTTTGCAATAATGGCTGTAAAATTGAGGAATGTACTTTTTTAGGGCTTAATCTTGAAGCAAACCTGCCACACTGGTAATCTAGCATAATGGAGAATGCAGCGTTGGAACATGTGTTTACTATCCTCAGTGACAGATACAAACCCAACCACACACTTTCAGAATATGTTTTTCGTTTGTTTATTAATTATTGTTCTACAAAGTCTTGGCTTTTAGGGGAACGTAATCAGTCTAATTTAGTCCACTAAAAAAGTGTGTTTTGCTTTTATCCAAAACATAGGGGTTAGGGTTTTGAGCTAGGGTTGGGTTATGTTAAACTTTAGAGCGTCTAGTGTGTGAACCTAACCAAAGAGTGAGTAAAAAGTAAGTGTAAAAATAAAATGACAATATAACCACACGACTACCACATGAGACACAAAAACCCATCTCCCAGGAGAAAGAACTTTTGATTCCATGCTATGCTTGTCTTAAAATCTGCAAGGAAAAGGAAAGTTGACAGCCACTTGATGTCAATGCAGACTACGTATTTACATGGAAGGGCAGTGAGGTCACACAACAACACCTTGCCGCCAAATATATCTATCTGCAATAAATTCTTGCAGATGGAGACAGCCTTCTTTTGGCTATGGTGAAAAATATATTTTGATGTGGAACAGCAAATTTTCATATGAAGCTACGACTTTAAAATCTTTCTTGTGCATCTGTAAATGTAAGTGGTAGTGTGGAGAAGGAACTCAGTTGCTAATTTCTTCCTGGTTAACAGGAAGAAAGGAAGGCTCTAACACTGGAAACAGTCGGGTGATCATCAATACCACCTTTCCTGGAAATTTGAGCTTTTTACTGCAAAAATGCATAAAAAATGCTAGTAACGTAGTGAGAACTGGGTGCCAGCACAGTAAACAAGTACTACTAAAAACAAAAAAGTACTTAAACTTTCATATTCTGATGAGCGTACAGTCAAAATTACAGGGTATGAAGACAAGAGTAACAAAGTGATGAATGTTGTTGAACAATAAAAGCTGTGTTTTGACCAAACTGTGATGTAAAACTGGACAAGAGCACCACTTTCCTTCCAGGCTCGCTTCCAGGAAATAGCACTATATATATATATATAGTAATTGACGCTGCATGACACGGCACGGAAAGCCGTGGGAATAACGGTTAAAGATGGAACAAGACAGGAGTCCAGCTTCACTCAGTTTACACTGAAGCCACTGACATAAAATTGACGCCTTAACCCCAATCGACGCTTCATGTCTGGGCAGGTTTGAGACTGCCAAAGAACAAATAATAATAATAATAATAATAATAATGGTGGAATAGGAGAAAAAAAACAAGCAGTCGATTCAAAAACATTACTGAAATTGGATGAATGAAAAGAAATATTTAAGGAAATGAATATAGCCCAAAAAAAAGAGACAGAAACAAACAAGGGAGCATGATTTGAATAGGGAGAAAGATGTGCATTAGCAAACAGTGAATTAACAGGGAGCAAAAGCTCTTCCATTTCTCTGATTGTAGTACCTATTATGAGCATTCCCCTAACACAAAAACACACAATTTATTACAGCATTAGCATTTAGTGCTAAATGGACTGATAAACTGCAAAAAAAAGAAGGGAGAGAACAACGAAGGGACGGCCAAGCAAACACTACTCCATCCCCAAAGAGCGTGGGCGCTGTGACTAGAGAGATGCAGGGAGACAGAGAGAGGCAGAGGGGGAGAGAGGGAGCAAAAGGCAGAGGTGGAGGCCAGACAAACAAGGCGCTTTTAAAAGGTTAAAAAAAAATAAACCTTTCATTCTGAAGTCATCTCTCACGCACACACAACTGTGTCCAAGCAGAGACACAAACGCACGCGCCCCCTCGATTCAATCAAAGCAGCTGCCATTACGCTGGCAACACGCAATGAATCATGGGATTGATGATGCGCCCTTGCAAGGGGACAAGTAATTTCTACTGGCCGGAAGATGAAGGGAGGAAGGAATGGATGTAAGGGAGTGAGGGAAAGATAAAAAAGAGGAAGAGGAGAGTTAAGAGAATGGGCCTGGAGCGTGCCTTTTATTTTTATATTTTTTTGCTGCCCCCAGTCGCGCCCTCATCGACCCGCTAACAAGAACGCAGAGCCCTGAATGGCAGTAAAGACAAGCAGCGGGAAAGGGTAGTGTATGAGACTCATCCTAGACGAAAGCTCCACACATCATTCACAGCCCTCCTCCAACAGGCTGTATGTTTGTGTGTGTGTTTGGTACAGAGGGGATGTACAACTCTGAACAAAAAGACAAACTCTCCCTGTCTTAGTCTTGGCGCCGACTCCTTTTTCTGCAGAGAGAGAAATTAAAATTCAACACAGCGCCATTGAATCCTCTTATATATTCAGACCAATATCTCCCAATTTCACACAAGCAAGAAGGGTGTGCAAGCAAGCATGCGTACAGCAAACCACACACACACACACACACACACACACACACACACACACGAGTGCAGGTAGGGTATTAAACCCTTTTTCCTTCAATCCCAGAGAGCAGACCTGTACCTTCTCCTGCAGATTAGTGTGAGAGAAGAGCGGTGAGAATGATGGGACTGAATCAATGAGGGAGACAGAGGTGAAGGAAGAGGAAAGGTAACCGTTACAAGGAAGCAGAAGGAGACAGGCAGAAAAGGGAGAAAGAAAGATTGAGAATAAGCAAATGAGAGAGCCAGAGAAAGAGCTCCAGGAGAGAGGGGAAAAAAAGAAGCTAAAAACATGTATTGAAAAACAGGCTGCATAGACAGATGTGACACAGAAAATAAGTCACAAAACTGAAAGAACCCCTCCTGGTGCCATGATGTGTGTCTCGGACTGTAGCTGCTGATTCTTTTCATTACAGAAAACCCATCAGTTATTTAGTCAGTTTAAAAATTAATCATTTTATATGAAACGTCAAAAATGCTGGATAAATGTTCTTCACAAGTTCCCAGAGCAAAAAGTGATTACTACAGACTGCTAAATTAGTCTGACCAGCACCCAAAACGAGATTAAGGGATAAATCCATTTTATTTCAACTAAGCATATTTCTATTAATGTGGCCATTACGGCCCGGCTAACTTTGCACTCTCCAGAGAGTCAGAAAATGTTCTGTATGAGTGATGCGAAGTATCTGCAGCTTCCCAGACACTGTGATTTTTACATTCATTATTTTAAACTTTTAAACTTTAAATCTAACCTTGAAAGTCCATTTTTCTACCAGTAAGAGAGCGCATCCATCTGCAAACACCAGGTCATGTTTCTGTGGGGAAAGCTGCCTTTCGAGCAGCTAAGGCCCCAAGCCTAAAGATCAGACAAAACCCCCTGGCAACTTGAAAAAGTGTAACGAAAACTGAAAAAAAGAGGCTGTTCACATTTAAAGTAACAGTTGTAACCTTTGAAGCATGTTGGCTGGAGAAATAAGGCGTCTCTGCCTGCGTTACTGGGGCTTTAGATCTACCACTCACCAACCAGTCAGGGAAAACACATTTTTACTGGGGAAGCGATGGCTGCCACGTAGTTGCCAACCAGTCTCTAGGCCTGACTGTGGATGGAGGTTTAGCTCATTGTCCGTTACAGTGTCAATGGTGTCAGCTGTAATGTGTTGAGAACTGGAGCAAACAGACCAATATGGGACAATGCACAGACAATGGAGGCAAATGCAGAAAGGCAATAAACCCAAAAAAACTTTTGCCAATACTTTTTCCACATTCAAAGAGACACAAGAGTCCACTTGGGTCAGAGTGTGCATGCATCCTGCACGCAGGAAAAACGATTACTCTTCTTCAGAGTCTGCAGATTTTGGAAACTATTATCTGTCCATGGGTTTGGGGTGGCCAGAAATTTATATCACAATATTTTAAGGCAATTCACGATAACAATATATCTGACAGTATATAAGAAAATACTGAACTCACAGGCAGCAGCGTATTTTAATGCAAACAAAATAAAGCACAATTTCTGTCTTTTTCCAATGATCTGCTCTCATAGATGACAGACTACATAATTCAAAGTATGAATCCATTAAAACAAGGTGCCATCAGCAGCAGTATAGTAATGTCGTAGTAATGACAGCATTATTCTTAGCCACACAGCACAAATCAAATGAAAGCACAAAAGAAGTGCTTAGTATTGATGCTTAGACTCATTTTTTTACTTTAGGTTCACACATCACCAGTTGTGGCTCCTCGCATGCCTTCACAACCTTGTTGTACTCCACGGTGTGTTTTAGCCTCAAGTAGTGAGGCAGGTTTGCTCCTTTCATGTTTTGCAGGAATAGTTTTCTTATTTATTTTGCATATGTTTTGCATATTTTGCATCGTGGTTTGCTGGATGTTGCTGAAGTGCTTACATTTTACTAAATGGTCACTGGAGGCTGACGTGTCTTATCATCATTTGTGGGAAAGGGAACATAAATGCATGATGGCGCTAAAACATTGATATTGTGATATGGCACATATATTGCATATAAACTTTACAATTGACCATATGATACAGCACATTCCTACTATGGGTGACAGTAATCAAGTTACAAAATATGAATTTGTTCCTTTAAGAAACAACGGAATGACATCCTGGAGACAGTTTTCAATCTCCCAAAAAAATCACCTGGAAAAAAGGGCAAAGACCAATCAAATCAATCAATCAGATCTCTGTAAGTAAAAGCACAGCACTGAGAAAGTGACTGTCTGTGCTGCATATCTAGTTTACTACATCTCAACAGAAGGCATGGTCAAAAGACCCCTATCCACCACCTTGCCAGAGTTCTTGTAGTTTTCCATTTTGACGTTTTGTTTTTATTCTGTTCAGTTTCAGCTAATTTCAGAAGTGGGTTTGCTTGTTCCAGTTACGTTTTTATAGTCTGAAAATGTTTAGTTTTAGATTATTGGTTTCTGTGTAAGTTTGACTCATTTTAGATTAATATTGTACAAAGGACATATGCCAGAGGCAAGGTTCAGTGTAGAAAGTCAGCTACAACAAAAACACAAAACTTTTTGAAAGCAGTTGACTCACAGTGTTGTAGACATCCAGAGTCTCAAAAACATCCCCAAATACTAAAACTAATGATATTTCATCTATATATTTATTTTATTTTGTTAGCTTTTCAGGGGCACCACAGTAGCCCAGTGGTTAGCATTGTTGCATCACAGCAAGAAAGGCCCTGGCCAGATGGTGTACTCGATGGTGTGTAGTGTGTCTCCCCATGTCTGCGTGGGTTCTCTTCGGGTACTCTGGCTTCCTTCCACAGTCCAAAGACACGTAGTTAGTAGAGTTAAGTTAACTGGTGATTCTAAATTGCCCATAGGCATAAATGTGAGGGTGAATAGTTGTCCATCTCTCTGTGTTAGCCCTGCAACAGACTGGCAACATGTCCAGTGTGTACCCTGCCTCTTGGTCTATAGCAGCTGGGATAGATGGAAGGGGATATGCAGAAGAAAACGGATGGATAGATGGATAGTTTTCAAAGTTCACCAAATAATATAATTTTATTTTTTATTTTTCAGAAGTGTTGTTTTCATTTTAACTAAACAGGTTTTTTTTCACATCTAGTTTATTTTTAGTTAACTGTAATAACCTTGGACCTCACACTGCATAAAAGATAAGCACAGAAACCGTGATGTCACCAACTGATTCAGGTCTCTGCATTATGAATCCTAACACATGTAAAAAGGCTGTTGCGTTGGGCGTCGGTTTAGTATGCGGTTTAACCACATACCACATGGCTAAAACGCAGTGGCTTGGGTTCGAGTCTGACCCGTTGCTTAATGCTGCATGTCTTCCCGTCTCTTTCTCCCTGATTTCCTGTCCATTTCAACTTACTATCCAATAAAGAAGGCAAAAACCAAAAGAATATTAAAACAAAAAGCTTGGTGTGCTTGGATAATGAGTCTGGTCATTTTCAAGCTGTTCCTGATTTAGATGTCTGGTGCAGGTATTAAAATGGCGTGCTTATTTATGTATCTAGTTTATACTAATTTGTTTGTTTTTTTACTCCACTTACTTTATATAGTAAAGTATATATATTGAGTTTTATGTACTCAACATTCTGAGGAATAAAATTGTGCACATATTTCATTTTTTATTTTGTACTTTTTACACGATACTTCTGCACTGGCAAGTCTCAGAAGGCTTAAAATCCTTTTGTTTTGTCATGTTATCATTGTTCCAGCCATTTTAGTTTATGAAAAAAAACCACCATCACAGAGACTCTTGAAGCAATTAATGTTGCCCGCTAAGTTTGCGGCTTTTGTTTAAATCTTAATAAGCTCAATAGTCCTGCACGGTGTATGGGGCACATGGTTGCATACCATAACTTTTACCTGGTACAGCTAATATCAGCTATATGAAAGGGAAACACATAACACTGAAACAAATTGAATCTTTTAAATACCCTTAGGTATTTCCTAAAAAAAATGAACAAACTCACCTGACTACTACCATTTTTGACACAGATATCCTCTTGTCCTGACTCAAAAAAACTGTTCCCAGTATTCCAAAGAGGTAATCTGTCATGCCGGTGCTTTTCCATCCTCACACCCACACACACCAATACTCAGTGAATAATGTAGCTGACGATGAGAGCTCTCTACTCTCTCTGTCCAGTAATGCACCTTTCATAGAACCCACACACACTCTTCTGCCAAAGTAGTACACGATGCACTTGAAAATACACAACCAGTCACTTGCACACATACAGGTGTCAGTTGTATCTGAGTACCAGAGCTCTCTGTGCGGTCCAAATAAAGATTACGTCAGTATAAACACTGCTCTCACTGATGGCTGCTATAATTTTCTGCAAACGTTTGGCGTACTCACCAGCAAGCAGCAAAAGTCAATACTAATTGCCATTAACATAATGACTGTAAATGAACATTTGGGTCTCCAGGCTTTATGATGCCAGTAAAGCAAAAATGCTTAAGAAATCATCCTACAATCTCAATTTTCCATGAAAATATCTAATTATTGAGCTAACATCACTGAAAAGGCTCTCAGAATATTTCAAAAATTCTTCTGGCCCCGATTTTGGGAGGATGCAAATGAAGCAAAGTGACCCAGTGACAGTGAAGTGACAATTCTGTTGGCACTCTGGGCTGGAGAGCTCCAATTCACACTATGTCATGCAATGTCATCTTGAGCCATGACACACTAATCAGTACAAATTGGGTTGCACAGAACAGTTTCAGTGGCAGAAATTATACTCGTGCCTCTGCTTACAAATCTCATTTCAGTGCAAGTGCTCAAGTTTTTTTTTTTTTTCCAAAACGACCGTGTTTTTGCATAATCGTGGACGTACACAAAATTAATATTCTGGTCCTGATGGAGAAAGAGCTTGAACTCCCAAAAGAGTTCAGGTTAGACTCTGGAGTGAGCTAACTTTGCACACATTGGGTGATGACTCAATCTGCTGTACAGTCCATGCACTGCACTCGGAGTAGTCAAAAGGCCACAATGTACTCTCAGCCAGCAGTTGCAGTTACACAATGCTATCCTGCTGTAACTACACACTGATCACATGCTTTTAAAAGTTATGCAAAACAAAGAGAGAAAGAAAATGCAAACAAACTGTTGAGCTTCTCCCACTATCTGTCAAAGAAAATGTTTTTTAAAAATCAATGTGTGGATGAACTGTACTGTGTCTGTGCTGTAAATGGCATTTTCATCCTCATCTGACAGCCACAACAGCTGCAGAATGCATTGTATGAAGACCTCTTATTTTGGTTAAAAATATCTTTCAGCTGTCAGGATAAAGGGTGACAGGTAAGTGCTGCATTTGTAGTCTATATCTGGAAGTATATCCTTCGACTCTTCAAACTGTGTTGTTACATATTCACTTCGAGTGAACTTCTAACCCCGCAAGTCCATCTTTGCACATGACACTGATTAAATTTTAAGCTCAGTCTTACACAAAACTTTCCAAGTTTATGCAATTCAACTGCTAATCTAGCCATAAAGGTGACAAGAATACGAATAATGTCATCCTGAAAACATAACTGCTGCAGTAGTTTGCAAGGCTCCGATCCCAAGTTCTGTCTTCACATAAAACTACTGAGCTATGTCAAGACCACCCGCTCCTATCACTCCTCATATCCTCATGAAAAAACACTGACGGCAGGATTTGCAGCAGTAGCGTGTGTCATCTGCTGCGTTAAAAAGTCCCCTTTCCAGCAAATGCGTTTTGTACAAAGTAACAGGGAAGGAGTTGAGTGGCTAAGATTGTGGCTAGCCTCTAATCGCACTTTTGTATGATATACAATATTCTTTATCTTCCAATCCTTGTTGGAAATTCAGCTCAGCCGTGCTGCTGTCAATGATGAAATTTTCACTGAGCTGGGAAAAAAAAGAAAAATTAAAAAGGCACTTTTCAGAGTTATGTAACCTCTGAGAACACTTTCACTGTCAAAAATGCTTTTTCGTGATGCTTTCATTACATACAATTCTACTCTACAAAGATCATCCCAACATGATTACATGAAAGCTGTAAAATTGGACGGTTCTCTCTAAGTAAACTGGAAAGAGCCTGTACGGCTACATCAAACCCAACTTCTACTTTTATGTGAAAGGGCCTTCACAATTATGACCAAAGTAATAATCACAATTACCATGCTGATGCTGTGATCACACTTATAAATCGTGTTTATGACTCTTTGTGAACTAGCCAGTTGGGAAGCAGAGGGCACAGATTGAACAAAGTATTTGATCACAGGACAGCGGGGACACGTGTCACTTAATAGTCAGCGGTCATAACTGCACAGCAATGCAGGCAGAAGCTCTTTAACTATTGTAATTTATACCCGGTGCTCAGAATTACTCTGGATGCTCCCTAATTGATGATATGCCAAGATTTTATGGTTGGTAATTTAAAGTAAAACTGTGATATATAGTTTACGGCCAGTGTATATTCTCGGGCACAACAGTTCTGTACACAAGTCCTTGAAATGTGTGTGTCCCCTTAGCTCAGTACTAAGAAAAATTCAACTCACCTAAGGGAGAAGATCCACCGGCACAGCACCCGCACAAAGCCGCGGAGATGGAGGGGAAGCAGGGAAGAAAAGTGGAGAGAAAGTGGAGAAAGAGAATTAGCCTTATTACACTCATATATTCCAAGTACAAATGTAGTGAGGAAAATGTTTTCCTCTGGAGGGGTGTTGGAAAATGATGCTCGAAAGAAAAGATGGCTCGAAATATGACACAAGAGACAGAAATACAGGCAAAACGAGCAGCCACTCTGGATTTGTGGGCTCCCGAGCAGGGTTGTATATGAATGCAACACTGCGAGCAGGACTGTCTCCTTCCCAGCCGTACACATAAACAAATAAAAAAAAGAGCTGTAAAATGTTGGTAGCAAAATGTTTTTTATAGCCTGAAACAGTCTGAGGGTCGACTGCTATAGCTCATCAGCAATGGAGAGGAGAGGAGAGGAGAGGAGATATCCATGCTTCAACTACAACATTAAAGTAAAAAAAGAAAAAAACAAGTCAACACATGAGCAACCCC
>VUQG01001381.1:22355-34238 GCA_015106755.1 Etia nguti | reverse complement strand
TCCTTTCCAGTCATCTTTCTCACTCACTTTGTGTTAATAGACCTCTCTGCATTGACTCATACCTGTTATTAATCTCTGTCTCTCTTCCACAGCATGTCTTTATCCTGTTTTCCTTCTCTCACCCCAACCGGTCGCAGCAGATGGCCCCCCCTCCCTGAGCTTGGTTCTGCCGGAGGTTTCTTCCTGTTAAAAGGGAGTTTTTCCTTCCCACTGTCGCCAAAGTGCTTGCTCATAGGGGGTCATATGATTGTTGGGTTTTCTCTGAATCTATTATTGTACGATCTACTGTACAATATAAAGCGCCTTGAGGCGACTATTGTTGGGATTTGGCGCTATATAAATAAAATTGAATTGAAATTGAATTGAATTGAATTAATATCATAATAATGAAAAACACAACATGCTGGGTCAAATGACCCAGGACCCTGACAGCAAATTTTTAAAAATGCACCATGATCTACTTTAAGGAACACAAGCAGGATATTTTGGAGTGACCTGACTTGAAAACTCTGCAGGTGGATGTTAAAAATGCTGCATCTTCTGCAAAGCAGCCTAAAAATATCAAACAGCATCAAAAGTGCTTAATGGAAAAGTGGGTGAAAATTTTTAAATCATTAATGGAAAGAATGCACAAGTTGTGCATCAGTGAAGATGATATCACAAGGTCTACTAGCTAAGGGTGCTGCAAGCTAGAAACACTCTTGTCTCTTCCTCTAACTTATGTCAGTTGTCATCACAGTGTAACTTTACCCTCAGCTCTGAGCAAAACTGTTAAAAAATGTGCAAGGTGCAGAAAAGGAGGGAGGCGATGGATGTGTGAGGCAGAAAACAGGATTCAGAAAAATGATGAGCTCTGCAGGTTTCAGGAATAGACTCTGAATGCACTTATAACACAAAGGGTTCTTTCTAGGTGGAGATCTTTTCCCCTCTAGAATCCCCTGTAACAGACATTACTGAGGTGCTGAACCATGGTGGTGGTCCAGACCTTTTTTAATTTGAGCCCTCAGCCCTGGGGACTAAGTGACTGAAAGACTGCTAAACCTCTGCTGGTCACTGTAGATAGTCACAAAGGAAAGAATGTGAACTGTTGAGCCGTTTTATCATAACTTAAAAACATGCAGTAGATAGGAAGAAACATTCTCCATTAGCATTAATTAAAAAACTGAGCACAATAAGGTCGGGTGTCAGAAGAGGGAGGCACCCTTGGCTGCCTGGCACACCGAGCTGAAGACATGATCTCTCTTCTCATTTGACCTGTGCACAGTGCACCATAAATGAGCTGTTTACTTTTTTATCTCTACAATATCTCAGGCAATATCTTGAATTGCTGCTGTGCTGCTGCTGAAACATTTGCATCAAGTGAGGCAATAGTGCAGTTTCTCTCCTGTATGGATTCTCTGATGAACACACAGGGGCACACTCGGATGAAACACTTGTTATGTCTGTGCCTGAATGTTTTGTCATGTTCGCATGTTTTACGAGGTCAACGTCCTTTTTAAAACAAGCACAGCAAACACAGCAGAAGTTTATCTCAGTGTGAGATTGTGAATGATAAGATACTCTTCATGGATGTTGCACATCTTGCCAAGTACTCTTCAGAGACAGCAGCGACCTGACTGGAGGCTCCGTGGCATGCCTTCATCTTCTTATTCTTTATTTAAATGTGCAGAAGCAGAGCAGTCTGATGACGGGGTCTGACAGATGGTAAGTCCTTCTGTTTCAGTATAAAGATTTTGTGCTGGAGGGAAAGGACCCAGCATTAATGTGAGCTCCTCTTCTCCCTCTTTCATGTGCAGAAATAACTGATCTTGCCTCTGCTGAGCCTCTGAGTTGGGACTCTTCTCCTACTGTGAGATGAAAGATGAAAGAGGAAGAATAATTTCTTCTGGGAATTCAGTTGCTTCTCTTAAACATGAAGGAACATCTGATTTTTAAAAAAAAAAAATCTATTAAGGATCAGGAATAACAATACACTAAATTTTCTGTTGATTGTCTGTTTTTGTTCTTGGATTTCTGACTCATTGGGAGAATTGCATTATGAACATACATATCCTAGTGTAAATTTAAAATATATGAAGTGAAAAATATGGAGTGAAACTGCAGTGAATGCATCTAGACATGTAGACGTGGCCAAGATGACCTTGTATTCACTTCACACACATATGAACTGTAGCTATAACAGCTTCAACTCTTCTGGGAAGGCGTTCCGCAAAGTTTACGAGTGTATCAGAATTTGTGAGTTCAGACACTGATGTTGGATGAGAAGGCCTGGCTCACAGTCTCCACTCTAATTCATCCCGAAGGCACTCTGTCAGATTTAGGTCAGGACTTTGTGCGGGCCCGTCAGATTTTTCCACACCAAACTTGCTCATCCATGACTGGTGCGCAGTCAAATTGAAACAGGAAGGGGTCTTCACCCAACTGTTCCCACAAAGTTGGGATCATGAAATTGTCCCAAATGACTTGGTATGCTGAAGCATTAAGAGTTCCTTTCACTGGATCTAAGGGGCTGAGCCCATCGCCTGAAAAACAACCCCACACCATAATCCCCCCTCCACCAAACTTTACACTTGGCACAATGCAGTCAGACAAGTACCGTTCTCCTTGAAACCACCAAACTCAGACTCAAGGAGAATGTTTTAGAAGAGGAGCAGGAAGGAAGAACTCCCTTTTAACAGGAAGAGACCTCAAGCAAAACCAGAGGAAGACATCTATCTGCCATAACAGGTTGTGGAGTGAGGGGAAAGAGAAGAGAGTATAAAGACAGGTCTAAACACAAAAAAACAGGAGACTTATATATATCATCAATCTACTTATCGATATGCATCTATAACCTTCAATTTTTTAACACAAAAATAGTGGCCACAAAAAAACCTCAAGTCAAGAAGTTTATTGGTTTGCAAAGGAGCTGTTTTTACAAAAGCATAGAGGGGGAAAAAACATTTGAAGCATGTATTGTGGTCATCTAAACACTGGCCGTGTGCACATTCTCACAAAGTTTACAGTCAACTCTATTTATTTCGGAAATGTGACATCATGTGGTAATTACAAGTGCTCCTGTTTTCAGCAGATCAAACAGCCAACATGATGCTTCGTGAGATGAAAGACTATCAGGGAGATCAAAGTTACTACAGCCGGCACGCGAGTGATCCTCAGACTCAGTACATCCTTAAAAACAATGACAGGAAACTGTTTTGCAGTTAAAAGAAAAGCATCTGGAAATGGGGAAGGTTGCAGTTTAAGACAATACTCTTTTTCATACAATTTGTAATATTTGTACACATCAGAGCCAAAGAAAACACTTTCATTATTATAAAAGACTCAGCTTTTCAACACGCCTTCACGCAAACAAACTTTAGCTATACTGTCAGGATATCTTTACCACGCACAAAGCTGCTGGTTATGGTGTAATAAATACAAATGATAACATGATCAACCGCACAAACACATCAGCAACACACCAGCCTACTTCTACTCAATGAACACGATCAAGCCATTTTAGCACCATTTAGAAAACCACTCTTTAACCTGTTGAAACTCACTGGGAAATGATTTTCATTTGATACTTGAGTCCACACTGAAGTTTAATGTTTTAGCCCAAAAGAACAGACAGTGGATAGATGGCAAAAAGAAATAAAAAAGAAATAAAAAAGCATGCTTGGCTGAAACAGAAACTGGCAATACATAGTTGGTACTTCAGTCTGTCTTCTTTACAAATTACCAGGTACTAGCTTACATGCACAACAAATGCTTTCATGTGTTTTCTTTAAAAAAAAACAACAACCCTGAGGCCACGTACATCCAAAGTCTGAAAGCAGGGTAACAAACAGACAGACAGGGGTAAAAAAACAAAAACAAAAAAACACTCCTTCTCTTACATCAGACTTGCTGGATTTTAAGGGTAGGAAGGGTGTAAAGATTTACTTCACAACTGAATGGGTATGAAAGGGCAGATCCTAAATAAGTGGGGTGATTGTGGACAGTAATTCCACCTGGGTATTATCAACAGATTACAATCAGCCAGAAAATGACATTCAGTTTTTCAGTTACATCTAAAGGGTTGCAGAGCAAATAAAATAAGAGTTACAAAGAGCAATAAATTATGATTTCCCAAGGTTGTTCTTCAAAAGATGTGGGATCATTAGGAGATCAGAAACAGGGGCCTGCATATTTAACAGTAAAAATGCTTTAACTGTTTTCTTCTCGCTCTGAGTTTTGCGATGTCTTTTTTAAAACAAGTGCAATAGTACAAAATAGGTAAGTACCCCACAAGCTTATCCTGTACCTGCACCACATCTAAAAACCTAGAGGAAAACAAACTGCGCTCAGCTGGAAAAAAAAACACAGCAGTTCCAGAAACAATTTGCTAATGGCAGAGTTCAAGTGTACACTATGCTGAGCCAAACAGACTCCCAGCTCAGCTCTGCACACATATAAAGAGCTCCAGAATGAGCACAGGAAGGCTTGAATTGTTCATCTCCCTCCCCGTACCTCCTGCTGCTGTCAACAGAAGACCCAAAACACGAAGCTGGATCACCCTTCAACACACATCTGTTTTTTAATCACCTTAAACATACTTCCATGGACTATATCAACATTATTACGGTAAACTGCTGTTAAAAATGGTCACCAGAATACAAATAGCATCCAACAACACGCCCAATCAGCATAATTACATGTTATTTGGGCACATTTGCCCCTGTAATACTGAAGTAAGAATGATTCACACACACCTATCTGTCCTAATGCAATTCTCAGTACCACGCTGTACTCGTTTGTGTCCAGAATAAATTTGGGGAAAACGAGGAACTCAGGAAGACGCTGTCTGACCAACCAGGCAAAAAGAAGCTTAGAGTCAGCTCTAGGAGCAGCGATGATATTGCCATGTCAAAGGAACTAGTAAATACTCATGTATATATAGAAAGCAGCCTCTCTGCATTTTGACAAAGGCTGCCCACAGGTAATGAAGAGGTTTCCTAAGAGTTTGCCCAGAATGGAAGCCTCATTCATGGCTTACTCCAATTTTACAGCAGCAAAAAAATTGATCCGAAAACCATAATTGGCTTATGATCAACACAGAATATGTGAGGGTGAAAATGTCAAAATTTCTGAGCAGTTTTGTGCAGACAACTGCCAAAAAAGCGGAGTCCTCCAAAGGGGATCAAACAGGCTCATGAAACCTGGTTTAGCTTTTACTGTCATAAACAGAACCAGCAGTGCCACTTTCCAACATTTACAAGTTGTGATCATTTATTCTGTGAATTTCTATTGAATAGTTTAATGATTTCTAACAATGTAATAAAGAAAAACAGCATACCCCATTCCATTTTTTCATTATTGTGATGCATGGTACTTCTGTACCTGAATGACCTTCAAAATGTATTATTTGTATCATGACTTTGGTTTCTGTTGCACCCCCTAATGTGTTATAAATGTATTATAAATCACATTTATGGGCAGTTTCAGGAAACATTTAAGAGTTGTGAAAAACCCCCTTGGCTAACCCTTCACGTGAAATGACACGTGCCTTGTTTTTTTTTTAAGTGTCTGGGAAACAGCTGCAGGGCATCTGCACCAGAGTGTATCTATTATTCATGAACGTTTGTAATTTCAGCTTTAATGCATCTTTATAAACCCAGGAAACTTTATTAATTATTTATTAACATTTCTAAAAGTGGGACTGGTAATAGACATTTACCAACATTAATAAATACAATTTTAATTATACACAAAAGGGATTTTTCACAACTTGGCAAATATGTTCAAGCTATAAATATAAACATATTTATTAAGTAAATTATTGTTCTTATAAAACCCTTTAAAGAAGTCAAACCTTCAGCAACAAAGAGGAACTATATTGCCAACCTAAACCATTTGTCTAGCACAAATTTGGCCATCTTTTTGCAAGAGTTTTGTCTTCTTCAGACTTTTCCTTCTCCTACATGCATATTAGAAGTAGGTGAAGTTGTGCCAAAAGACACATAAATGCATAAACAGAAAAAAAAAAACAGTACCTTTTAATGTCTGCAGTGAGTTTTTACATCTTTCTAGAGTATGAGAAAAACCTCATAACGCATAGTCAATGTTGATACTGGAAGAGTGTAAACAGAGCACCTTAAGATTTAATACATACAATACTTGTGGGTTTTACTTTGAAGATATCCTTGCTATTTGTATATAATTCTTTAGAACTTGCTCTCTGCCCCAGTGAAGGAAACTGTCGTAAAGACAACAATTCATAACAGACATTTGTGTTAGACTTCTAAAACACAGCCTGCTCATCTCATCCACAAGGAAAGGATGAGACTGCATCAGTGTGGGCAAGATGCCGATGAGGAATGATTCAGGAAAACAGTTTTCTTTTTTTTAAAAAGCCATGAGACACACAAGACCTATAATGGACTAAAACACCACCAGCCATACCACCAAAAAACTGTGACATTGAGAAATCAATCTGTGCATCACTATATCTTCTATGCTACTATTAAAAAACAAAAAACAAAACATCAACCCTATACATTCAAAGTACCCCCAGGATCTGACCCCTGACTCCAAAATGTGTGACTGAACCTGCACTCGATGAACCGGATGACCACTCTGACAGTACGGTTTCTTCTTCATACCATGAGTAAAACGTCTGTATTATTTTAGTGTTTAACTCTGATGAGGTTTACAAAAGAAAAAAGGAGCAGAAGTCAATTTTTAAATTCATTTCTCTGCAGCGCTACTGCCTCTATAGCATAGTCTACCTACAGGACAGTGGTTGCAGTTAAAAAAAAAAGTTCAAACTATCCAGACACGCTGTGTTAAGCGTGGGATGCTACATCTTGTCATGATATAATCCTCATTTTTGGGTATTTAGGTCAATGAGGCTGCAACATGTTACCATGACAATTGGAATAAACCCAAGGGATGCAGAGGAGTGCCAGCAGAGTTGGATATACATCAGCAGAGAGAAAACAGGCCGCTATGCTGCATTGTGTTGTGCTCAGATGAGTTTGAAATAATTACACATCCAGCTGTGCTGAGCTCAATCTAACTGAAGCATATAAAATGCACATATGTGTCCAGGTATATTTGAATTGAAACCAGTTGCATCTCGCATAACATCATGTATCCACCTAATTTGGGAACACTGCTCTGGCCTGTCTGAGTTTTACTGCTCATTTGTTCACATTGCTTGGTCAGCAAAAGATTTTAGAGGATGCTTGTATGTTTAAAAAAAGTGAGTTGAATTGAGTTGATTTTGTTCTCTACCCATGAGCAACACTTAACTTTCACTTTAGCTGCTAAGTGTCAGATATTTTTATCCTAACTAGTTTCTTCAAACCTCCACACCTGCCTCGATCTCAAATTCCCTAAAGGATTCAACATAAAAGTGGAATGTTCTATAAATAAGCTACAAGCTCCCTGATCTAAAAACTGGGGCTACAAGGGAAAAATACCTGAAAAATGGATCAAACGGATTCACCCACAAAGCACCATCACATCAGATCCTGGTTCAACAGAAAGAAGAAGAAGAAGAAGAAGAAGAAACAGCGAAGCAGAAAAACTTTGATCCAGTTACTATGCTGATGCAGTGCTGTACGATGGGCTATGGATGATGATGTAACAGGCGCACGTGTGTGTGTGTGGTCATCTGTGATCAAGTCCTTGCTTCACACACGACTTGCGGAGCGGGAATTGGTCAGACGGCAAGTTAACCGAGCTTGGTGATCTGTAGGTCTCCTTGTATTCGTACTGTGTCGATAGAGGGCAAAGATTTTACTTTGTGATAAAAGTCAAAGAGCTGGTGTCCATCCACGAATATCCGGAACCTCTGGTGCTCGCAGTGGATCTCAATCTGCAGAAAGAAGAAAGAGATGGAGAAAAGACAGTTAGGCAAAAGGTGGAAAGAAAATACTGCACTTTAACCGCTTTTGACTTCATGACACAAGTAGAGACTGAACACACTCATTCAGTTACAGTCACAATAAGCAGAAGAAATTGGATGGGTGGAAAAAGCTGTGTCAGAGTTAAACACAATCACCTCATGAGCTGAAGGGACACATCTCACTTTAGAACACCATTTCTTTCTCTGCTCGTTAATATAAAAATATTAATTAGAGCAGTTTTAATTAGAGTAAACAATTACAAAATAGAATTTTATGTGCACGATAAAGACATCCGCTTGTAAGGAGAAAGACCAAATGACCCATTACACTGAGGATGAATATCAGCTGTTTTAGTTTATGTTAAAACATTTAAAGCTCCCAAAATGTTATTGAATAAGTAGGCTAGACCTGAGCCTCGCTCTCATTTTCTTCTCTTGTTTGTACGTGTACACACTGAATCCTAACAAACCGACAACAAAAATGTAACAGCATAAACACCTCCGCATGGTTTATACCAGTGGGGGAAAATTAAAAAAAAAGAAACCATCACACAACTTAAGGCAGACCGTTTTAGATGAAGCAGCAGAAACAAGCCATCCTGCTCTGAGACCACAGCACATCATGTGTCTCTCCACATGCCCCTGGATTCAGGAGGGAGTTTGTTTTAAACATTCTACATGGCAGACTTAATCTCCAGCCTCCAGCTTTCGACAGAGTCATGACTGTGCCGACCTGCTCAGTCACGCTGCAACCACAAACAATGACACTTTATCAGAGAACTGACATTCAACAACCAAATGCAGGGTTCACCTCTAAAAATAACTTTAGTTGTTGTGTCTGCATATGCATATTACACATTCTTAAAAAACAGAAACAGTTTCTCTTTGCAAAAATTCTCATGCATCCATGTAGCAGATGTTAAATGCTGGACAGCTGAGTTTAAAGATATTACAGACAGGAAAACACAATGAGTAAAAACCCTTGACCCCTGCAACGAGGGGATCCAGTGGCTCTGTTATGATGTTGGAGTAGTTTTGCTCACATTGTTTGTATCTCCTTAGAAGTAAGGATCCCTGTAAATCCATAAACTTATCATGATGGTGTGGTCTCTTCCATGTCCCCCATCAATAGGATAGCAAGGGGTTACTGAATTGTTTAAGTTTGAAAAGGAGATTAATCATATGCACTGGTTTTGACAGTGAACCAAACTCAGCTACAGTGCACACCTGTAAGAGACTTTGGACCTCCTTCTCAAGCAGATCACGTCACAATCACTATGTAAAATATATAAAAATAGCTCCAGCAATCAGTGCCAAAGTAAATTTTTACTACATTTGCACACATGCACTACAGCCCTGAACATTTCGAGACATTACGCAATAGAGATGGTTACAAGTACACAAATTTCCGACCCAGTTGCTTTGGGCATTTGCCATCTTTTATCCTCCAGCTCCTCAAGTATAACCTCTATATGGATTTCGCAGAGCTGCCAAGACTGCAGCAAATGTTATGGTGCATTTCACGGTGACGTGTGGGTGTCATGACCTTGGCACTTAAAACAGACCTGTGGCTACACGGGAGAAAGAACAACTTCATTCAGTGTCCTGAAAACATCTCGAGAAACTTCATGCTTTGTTCTTCGCTTCGTTGCCATTATTGTATATTTTTAGCCGTACACCATGTGTGTTATTCATGTCCACATTCAGACTTATTGGAGCAGAATATGACATTAAAAAACTAACAAGTCCTCGGGTGTTATGAGATTACTCATCATGCATATGCCCTGCTGCTCAACCCCCTCCACCCTCCCACTCCAACTCATCCAGCACATCACAACAGCTGATGTGGGCCCTAACACAGTAAACAGGCCACTATATGGGCTACAGGCTGTATTTACATTACAATATGATGAAGCATGGAAAACATTTCCTGTTTGTGTTCTATTATCATGCTGCAAAGATATTTTCAGAATTAGTTATAATGTGAGATTACCTCTACTACAGTAGACTGCTAGGGATTTCCCAGAATTATTTGATGTGAGAAAAGGGATTTTTTTACCCTAAAAGGCTGATCAGGGATGAAGGGAAAGTAGGCGGTGGACGCCTCCTCCTCTGTCCATTTCCCAGAAACCCGAGCGCTGCGAAGGAACTGACGGTCAGTGAAACGAGCCGTGAGTTTCAGGGCCACATCATATGGAGGCTCCCCTTTCTCTGAATCACGTCCACAGGTCAGGCTGACATCAAAGCTGAGGGTATGAAAGAAACGGGGGATAGGGGTAGTCAGGCAGGGTGCAGTGGTAAAGCACACATCAGATAATCTGGGATAAACCAGATGCATAATTCTGCTGCATAAGAACAATTCTCACCAATTGTGAGTTAATTATGCATAATCCCTGCTGCTAGTTCTGTTTATCCACCCTCCCCTGCTGCTGCACAGTTATGCATCTTGGTGTAAGTTTATGGTCACAGTTACAGGCACCAAGTTTCTAAGTAATGAGATGCAACAAAGAAAGACAGTGTGTGTTTTAGTCCTTGGAGCTGCTCTGTCTGTTTGGACATTCACATGAACTTTGGCATGAAAACCCTGCCAGCAGCAGCCACTAAACAAGATGAGGTCATCGAGAGGTTTCTTCCAAGTTTGACACAAGTTTCCATTTAGGGTAAGGACACACCCAGACAAATCTGCTTCACTGGATCTCTCGCTTTAAAAAAAAAAAAAAAAATTCCCCCCCTTTTCTCCCAGCTGGTGAGGGAACGCCCCGTCTCTGCATACTTAAGGAGCCACTATTCTTTCTGGCTGCCTACGCATTACTCAGTGTGTCCTGGAGTGGCTGTGCAAGTCTGACTAGCCTAAGAACAAAAAAAAAATAAAAATAAAAATAAAAAATCCTATCTCTAACATACTTTAGCAAAGAATTGTGTACTGTGCAGACGTAAATCAGACTGTTTTAAATATGCAGAGATAAAAACACGGCTCCAGATAAAGAGTGTTTGCATGCATGCCTTTGTGAGGTGTTATGTTACCTGTCTGGCTCCAGGTCCACGATGCCCATCACTATTATCTTCTTCCCCGGCCGCATGCCGCCCCGGATGCGCCCGCTGAATGGCACCGTCTACGCATTGCATACATTGAATTTATTACGCACAGCCAGGAGCGAGCATCAAACAAGGACACTCAGGAAATCGTTCAAATATTTCATACCAGGAGGCGTGATAAATCCTCCTTGTCAGGTGAGATGAGGCCGGGGTTCCCCAGCGAGTCATTCAGGTGGTCTTCTTCCACATTCTTCAACATCAGTGACAAAAGACACAGGATGCAAAGTATCATTTATCGCTCTGTCAGGTAGGATATAAAACTTGCATGGCTGAGGTTAAAGGCACAACAAGAGGCTGCAGGCCTGTCATTAAATATATGCACAGAGTGTGGCCTCGTACGCGGCGTGCAACAACAATGACGAGGTGGCAGCAGACCTGTCATGTTGTTATCAGCGTTCCTGCCGGGAGCCATGAGTTATTATAAATGAGCCCCACATTTGGCACCATCTTGCACTACGATGGAAATGCGCACCGGCTGGGCGGCCTAGAAGAGCACACACCGCCGGTACATTTCACCACAACGTATTGGATTTCCCCATTTCCTCCCCGGCTACAGATGAAAGAGGAGTCGCCCTGCGCTCTGAATGCGCTGCGCACGGCGCTCCGCATTTACAATAAGCGCCGGATAATCGACCTAACGGTGCGCTTAAATCGCAGCCAACAGGCCCCCATGCACAGAAAATAAATATCAACACACGTAACCCCCGCTCGGTCCCCCGAAAACCTTCAAAATACTCACTACTCCGTCCTTCTCCGCTGCCTGCACCGCCATCTTGAGCAGAATAGCATAGGATGCTGATTATCGGAGCAGAGGCAGCTCTGCCGGGGAGCGTGGTTTGTCAGCGTCGTGGCACTGACTCAGGAGGATATTCCTGTTCCTGCTCCAGTACTGCTCCTATTCTTGGGTCCTCGCG
>VUQG01001381.1:0-20504 GCA_015106755.1 Etia nguti | reverse complement strand
TAAGTTAAACTTCAGAGATATCAGTCTGTCCAGTTAGGAAGCACAAGCCATTTTGAATCCTTTACACCTGCTTTGGTGCAAAAGAAAGTGACAATACGTACAAGACAACAAGACAAATGGTTTTGCAATCGGTGGCCACAGATCGTTGCTCTCCCTTCGTCTTTCCTGACTAATTTTGCTCTGCTTTTGCTTTTCATTAGATGCTTGCAGCAGCTTATTCAGGTTGTTTTTACTAAATTTAACACATCCAGGCCTGCCATCACAAAAAAGGTTTGCTGTGTCTCCCAGCACAGTACAAGAGCGTGGAGAATAAACCAGGAGGTGGGCTGTTACATGAAGAGATAGACAGGGACATTGAAAGGTGTCAGCCCAGCAATGAAGAACAAGAAGAGCACTGCCAGAATCCTGCAAAATGACCTCCAGGAGGCTATTAATGTGGATGTGTCTGACCTAACAGTATCCAGGAGGGCCACGTGAGGGCTGAATGCCCTTTAGTGGGACCTGTGCTCAAAGACCAGTGCCTTCCAGCTTGACTGGCCTTTGCCAGAGAAAAAACAGAACTGGTAGGTCTGCCACTGTTGCCCTGTTCTCATGACAGATGAAGTTACAGGCATCTTAACATTTGGCACAGCCTCTCTAAACTGTCCAGACTCACTGAGGCTCAGTGTGAAGAGAACACTGGTGATAGCATAGAAGTTTAACTGACTTTGTGTTATACTGTGATGATCAAGTGTTCCCTTTTTTAGCAGTGTATTTAAACCAGTGCTGTTGAAGTGTAGAATAGCATGCTTCACAATCTGTACACAGTATCAGCCGTCTGGTTTCATGTCCTGAACTCGTAGTCCCCCCCTCCACTCTTTTTAAATGAGCCACAACATTTTTTCTTAGTTGTCACTAAGCATTTCTGTATAATTTTGTGATATATAAGACACTAACATGTAGATGGAGCTGAATCCAAATCTCATTTTTAAATGATTTCAATGCTGAGGTCCTTTAGAGAAGGATAAAGTTGTCTCGATTGCATTAAACCCATCATATGTGTTAGGAGTAGCAGGCAGCCACAGTGTAGCACCCAGTGATCAACTCCAAATATAAACCAGTACCTCAGTCAAAGACACAGTGAAAGAAGAACATGTAATTTTCTGCACAAAGGGGGCTGCTGCGCCAACATCCAGCCTCGCAGCGCTGTCAGCGCTGAGAAGTATTTTGTTCATGGTTCCTTGAAATGTAGTAACAAAATGATGTGGGTTTTTTTTTTTTTTAAATCATTATTTATGGAAACAGCTATGAGGGGCAATGACATTGTACGGTCATTGATTCGTTCTCTAATGTGCAATCAGGGAGAAAATTTTAAACAGCGGCACAAATTTTGTTTCAAACAGTTTTTATTTACATTCGATTCTGCGTGTTTTTTTTTTAAATGAAGATGCAGTGAAAAAAAAAATCATAATAATAATCATAAGCATTTCATATGATTCTGAATGTACAGTGTTTATCCTTCTTCTTAATAATTTGTGCAGCTCTCTGTGGAATGCTGGATATTAGCCTCTGCTCCAAATCTTGATTCATGATATTAATGTTAAAAGCTGATCACAGTTTGTGGGCTTCTGCTTGTCCACCCTTAACTTATAAAGTGCTTAAGGTTGTTTGTCACTATATATCATAGATACATGTGAAAAATAATGCAAATAGAAACTGGAAATAGAAACTAAAATATATAAAACACAAAGTTTGTGCTACCACCAGAAACACAAAGTTAAGAGCCAGGGGAAATTTCCCTTCTCTCCTTCCGTAACAGTCATTTATGTGTCTGTGTCACATTCAGTTTCATTAATCAGTGATCAAACGCCTGCTTGTCCTCGTTTCACCTAAACGTTTCTTGTTTTGCGCTTCCACCTTGCGGTTATTTGTGGAACGACCTCATGACAAGAATCCATCGGTCAGTTTCACTTCCTTTGCTTTTGCAGCAGCAGTAAATGTTAGAAATGCCAAGTGAAATGATATTAGCAACCTAGTGAATTCTTTTATTTCTTAAAAAAAAAAAAAAAAATCGAGCACCTACAGCTGCTTACAAGTTAGTGCAGCTCTGCAGCTCCGCATCAGCTAAAGTTGGCACTAATTTCTGGGCAAATCGATCAGAAAATACTCTCCAAACTGCATTTCTGTGCATCTGTGAAAGCAGAGCAAACAGATCGCCTGACTTAAACCTAAAAATTCCCACAGCTCATCATCTATCTCTCTCCCTATCCCCCTCTCTCCTCTCTCTCTCTCTCCCTCTCTCTCCTACAGAGACCCAGCCGGTCCGGCTATCCTCCCTGCTGCCATGGCCGCGGAGGCTGCCGGTAGGAATGATACCACGCGTAGACCTGCAAACAGCACAGAGATGGAGGTGCGGATAAGATGCTTGTCAGGTAGTTTGGGTCTTTTCGCGGGAAGCCTCCAGGATCGAGGTGGTCCCTCGACAGCAGGCCTTGGTGCGCCGCTGCAGAGATGGAGCTGGGATTTCTTTTTTCGTTTTGTGTCACATTTCAGGCCAGAGCTCCATTTTTTCCCCTTATAGCAGGGAGGGTGGATGAGGGTTATCTTTCAGAGGGGGCAGAGAGCCACCGCCGTGCATCGCGGCAGCGCTGCTGCAGCGCTCACGTCCTGCGTGAAAGAGAGAAGTGAAAGCGCAGCAGCTGGTCGGCTGCAGAGGGCTCGGCTTATAAATAGCCCTTCGTTGACTTCTCTTTGACAATTTGAATTCGGCAAATGTGTCTTCCTGAATTCGGAGAGATTTAAATGCGGCCGTCAAGTCTGTTTTCTTCCACTTGGTAGTGACGCAAATTGGCAACAACTTGGCAGGCAAGGTAGGAAATTCTTCCTGATCAACAGAGCAGAGCCGGTTATGAATGAAAAGAGAGCCTCTACTGGGCTGATCGAGGTCATTATCACAGTGTACAAGCAAAAGAGGCTACAGGAGCGCATTGTGGTGTTTTCATCAAGTATATGTCTGTTCATCTGGTCAGATGGGTGGAAGGGTGGGATTGCCACAAAAAAATTGTGTGTTAAGGTGGGAGAAAAAAATCACGCTCTTAAAATAAGTCACCAGTTTGTTTATTTTTTGGGGGACATCAGAATACATATTTATGATTATGGAGAGCTGCTGAGGTTACAGCACCTGCTAAAGGCTGCGCAGAAGTGTGTGTGTGTGTGTTTTCTATAGGGGTCTGTTCTTCATGCCTTCTTCAGTTGCCGGCTCTCGAACTGAACCTGTTCTTCCACTTTGCATTCATGCGGATGAGATGTTTGTGTCAGCTGATGTTCAAATGCTCTTTACCTGTTGACTTCAGTCTTTGGACTCACTCCTCAGGCGCTCTTCATCCCTTCCACATCTCCTTTTTTCTCTACATCGTGTCCAATGGTGAGTTTTTGCTCCATCATTTGGTTTGGTCTCCTCTAGATGAGGTTAGCGTTGTCTTTTTTCCAGGCCTTTCTCATATTCAGTGATGGATAGTCAGCGTTTGTTTGTATTTTAAATCAGTGTGTCATCTGAAGTGGTCACAGTTGTCACACAGAATCAGGGTGACATGTCTGCAAATGTAGGCTAAAGTGCAAAAGGTGAGGCTAACCAAATGCAGCAGATTACTCACTGCAGTCTCCCTAATCTCCTTGCTGGAAAATGAGAGATTCTGGATTAAAGGAGGGAGTTTGGTGGAAACCTGTGAAAGAACGCCGTTATTAGAGATTACTGGACATAGGATTGTTTTACGACCCACATACTTTGTCTGCTGCAGCTTTGTAGTGATGCAGAGAAATTAACAGAAACATGAGAGTATGCTTGGCTGTTTCTGTGTGTTGTTTGGTCAGAAGTGAGATTTGTATTCGGCTTTTGGATGAAAGGGCAAACTACTTTCTCTCCCTGCCTGCATTCTCTGCCTCTTTCAATTGTTTGGTGACTGGCTTATGAAAAATAACAGTTTGTGTTTTCAGCTTCTTGCTGCAAAGTCTTTTCAAATCCAACCTTGCTTCTCCTGCTGAAGGAGCTGCAACCTTCTCCAGGGGAATAAAACTCATTCAGGAGTCAAATGTTGTTACTTTAATGATAGATATTTTATTTGTAGAGATGGCCAGGATACACAAAATTATGCTTTTATCTTTAACAAGTTGAAATTTCTATTTTTGAAAAGCAGAAAATAGCACGGTACAGTATGGAAACATTATCTAAACTCAATAACCAGAACAGTTATTTGTGGGTCTGGAAGTGTTAAATATGTGCAAGCAAATGTAACTGAGGTTCTGGAGAGAATTACATCAACATGTTATGGCTATAAAAGAAACACACTTATGTCCAAAGGGCGGTTTCCCTACATAAACTAACAGGTATTTTGTAACTATAAGGAATGGAAATTTCCTACTTTCAAATTCCTTGCATTTGTAAACACAACCGGCCAGTTCAGTGGGAAGATTCATCTCTGTAAGTGGCCACTTAAATATTTTTCAAATTTGTGATTGACCCTAACCGCCGTGACAGGCAAACGTGTTTAAGTGAAGCACATGTAAAATTTGTGGCAAATTAAGTTGTCCCTGTCGATAATATTTAATGATGGATGCATTTAATTAAAAGCACTTAATCAACAAACAAGGAAAACATGTTAGAAATTAAAATGTGGCTGAAGAGATTTGTTGTAGGAAACCTTTTATTTTGTTTTTACAAATGGCAGCGGCATCTTTTTCTGAATTATTTGTAGAAAGAGGAAGACTAGACAGCTATCCTACTTCCTCTTTGTATTTCAGTAATAGCCTTCACCACAACAAAACCTTCACTTCATGTACAGAAAGGAAATGCACTAAGTTAAAACATTTACTTTAGGTTCAGTTCATGGACGCTCTGTGTTTAACACAATAAAAGACTTTGTGTGTCATCGCATAAACGTTGCAAAAGGTTGACCATAACTACAGATCAACTGCAGCATATTTGACATTATTTCACTGTCATATTTCCTGCTATAAATCCTTCCTTATTGGAGGAATACAAAAGCAGCGAGGTACACATTCTCCACTAAAGAAAATATTATTCAAAGAGATTTGGGAGGTTTATGCAGGTGACAATATCTATATAGACTATAGCAGATAACAAAGCGTCTCACGAGACATCCGTGTTGTCCTGTTACGTCTGCAAATAGTGAGCATGTTTTTTGGATTTGCATCGGGAATGTTGGTGTTTAACAAATTGTTCTCTCTTCCAGCTGAAGGAGGCAAAAATGAAGGCTGATCTGGAGGCGCCTCTGCCGGCTGGACAGGAAGACTTTGCGATCCGGTGTCGAGATGTGTGCCGATCGTACGGCAAACTGAAGGTCCTCAACAACCTGAACCTGGCTGTGCCACAGGGACAAATGTGAGTAGATAACACCAACACAGCCTGTTAATTTAGAGCATTTTAACTGGACAAGACTTTAAATTTTCATAACAACAGTCAAGTGTAAAAATCAAAATGTAAATACTGATTGAAATAGTGAAAGGCTTAAGGTGTTTTACTTCCTGTAGCACTAACAGCAACAAATATTTGACTCTTTCTTTTCTTCTTGGTGAGCAGATAAATGCTTAACCTGCAAACAATGCTGACATTTCTGGGTTAGGTGTCAGGACCCAACTCAAGCTTCTCATCTTGCCTTCACTTTTTTCATGCATCTACTGACTGATTAGCTGTCAAAACTTTAATTTCCTGCAGGATATTCTGGTTTATCTTTTTAAACATCTACATTGTTTCTCAATAAAGCCTTAATGGGAAAATTCCACTATCCCACAGGGAAAGGAGAGCTTAGGATGACACTGCAAAGAAATTTACAACCTGATGTGTCAGTGACAGTTCAGCTCTAAGGGCACACATTTTGTTTCTCATGTCGCTGTCTGTTAGTTTGTTCCGTTGTCAGTTTCTTATAGATGATTTACATTCATTTTTCTCTGTTATGAATCTGCATTCTTGAAGTGACAAGTGTGACGACAAAGAATGGGGCAACCAAAAACATTGACCTAGAAATATGTAACAATGCTTTCATGTGCACACAAAGTATGTAAGAAAAAATAAAGTCAAATGAACAACCTGTCAAATTCTAGAAGGTTTCTCATGTTTCTTGCTGGCTGGAAATATGTAAAAGATGAATGTGATAAACCAGTAAAACGTGCAGACAGAACGAGTGTTACAAAACCCCCCACTGTGCATTGATTTCTTCCATATTTTTGTAACTGTGCTACAGTGATAACTGTGTATGTTTATTTTGTGTTCATGCCAACAAAAGAAAAAGAACAAGTTTCTTGGAATATAACTTATATTGTTCCATTATGTAATTTTCATTGTTTTAAACCTGAGGATAAGTATCTTATTGATTGTAGAATAAGTATAGGCACTTTAACTTTCAAAATCATACAAATAATATAGTCTTTTATCAAGTTTTTCAAACTCAAACTAGAAACGTGCTGAACTGTCATCAGCCTGTCTCCTGTCCAGCTATTTAAGCAATTTAAAGCACGCTCTTTAGCCATCAGTATTTCTAGACATACCTGATGAAAGTGCATATGATAACAGCGCAGTGCAAACTCTGTGTGATGTATGTGAGAGCGTTTATAGCTTACATATTAAAAAATAAAATTTTTGATGTATCCCAAAATGATTCTGCATGAAAACAACTTTACATTCAGCAGACGTAAGTTGTAAGTTGACATTATGTATGAAAATAGTCAGGAAACCATTGCAATTTGATTTTTTTAACACTTAGCAGCCTTAGCATCTCAGCGTCTTCAGAGGCTGGTATTAGACTGTTGAACGTCTAAAAGGAAATATCTGTCTCAGATTAGATTCTAGGAACACTTTTTTTCTAGAATGCTAAACTAGTTTCCTTTCAGTTAGCTAAATAACCAGAAAGGTTGCAATACTGTATTTGTGGGGTAAAGAGCAGCGTTCCCTAGTCACAAGCTTTTATACTGTGCCAGTGTTTCCCTCTGCAGAATCACGCTTTAAGACACGCTTTAAGTTTTATATGAAATTCTTGTGATTGTGTTTTGCAGTTATGGCCTTTTGGGGCCCAGTGGATGTGGGAAGACAACACTTCTCAAATGCATTGTGGGAACTCTGAAAATCTCACGAGGTCACATCACTGTGCTGGGGAAGCCGCCTGCATTTCCTGGCCACGATGTTCCAGGGAAGAAAGTCGGATACATGCCACAGGTATACACCACATTGTATACATTCACGTTAAAATGCGTGCTTCTGCTCTTGTTCGAATTTTTGAAATACTCATGTGCCCAAAGATCCTTAACGGATTTGAATAAAGCACCAAATTTGTTGAAGTGACACAAAGGAAACCCTACCTGGTTTTATTTATTCTGTATTATTTGGTTGTTCTTTAATAGCCTGTAAACTTGCAATCAAAGTCCTTGCAGCCATTTGTCCACAGAAGATTTAAGCATCTGTGTTCTGTCAAGAAAATTATCACCCCAACATCCACATCAGCTGCTTTAAAGCCATAAACATTGCATGAAGCCTTGCTCTGGGGCTTCTGTAATTTGGCCTTTGCTGCAGTGAGCCACCTGTACCTGAGTGAGCCTCATTACTGTCATCAGGTATCTGATGAACTAGATAACACAGCATAGTATTTGTCGTCTTGTGTGTAACCCTGAGGATTGCATTCTTCCATGCAGGAAGTAATCTGCAACCCAGAGTGGGAGGAATGTGACACCTTAAATGTTTTCTGTTACAGCAAAGCAGACAGATGCATCTTTAAACTAGCCATATATACTGCTTTCTTTAAGTTGCTGTTACATAAAAAATGTATATCTGCTATTATGTAAAACTTTAATTCTTCAACAAAAAGTATTATTTAAAAAAAAAACATCCCAGGAAGCAAGAACACACAAAGTCAAAGCAGTAAGACTAAAACAGATGCTAACTTTGTACATGTAATAGATTTACATCCACTGGTGCAGTTCTATTTGTCCTGAGGTGTGCTGGAAATATTAGTGTTTGTGACTCAGAGCATCAAATATGAGTTTCATTTTTTGCTTTTGTGCTGCACAGGAATTGGCGTTGTACAATGAGTTCACCATTAGCGACACCCTGACCTTCTTTGGCCGAGTTCATGGCCTGACATCTAAGGAAACCCAGGCACGCATGAACTTTCTCATTGACTTCCTGGATCTACCTCAGAAGACCAGCCTGGTCCGAAATCTTAGGTAAAAACCACATATGATGCAGCGGTTGACCTTACAGATAGAATGATTTCAAAATCCAGTGAGTAAAAGCCGATCTTACCCTATAAGATTTAAGTTGTAAGAGTGATAATCTTAAAAGCGGATACTAATACTGAAAGTGTTTTTTGTGCAAACAGTGATGTTAGATATGATGCAGGGAGATGTGACCTCATGTGTTATTTCCCTAGATACAGCCAGTTTATGAAGGGTAGCACTGTGCTTTTGCAGATGTCTGTCTGAAGACTTTGACCCCTTAATCTGAAATCTGTATTAATACCACAGGCTGTAAACCCAGGCTCAGTAAAACATTATGACTTTTCTGATAAAGCGGCATGTAAAACTCAAGGGCAGATGTACAGTTACATTATAGCCCCTTGATTATCACTTTCCATTAGTGGTGTGAGGTTTGACCCAATCAAATTTTACCTAGCAAGGCAGCTGGATTCTTGATCATAGTCTTGAGATAATCTTATCTTGCCATGTTTAAAGCTGTACTCTTATACCAGATCCACAAATTTAACTGTAGTTGTTTAAGGAGCTTCTGGCCAGTCAGGTAGCAGCCATAGATACATTTTTACTGTGACAGAAGACAGATGGACAGATGGAGCAATAATCAGCCACTGACACCAACTAGATGGTTTGGTAGACTGAGGAACTGCTAGGTTTTTAAGTGGCATAGACTGCAGCTTGTTTTTCTTCTTAGGCACTTTCTACCCTCCTTGTTCTACTGATTTTATTGGATGAAGTTAGCATATTGCAGTTTCTCCCATGACATAATGCTCACATTGCTCAAAAGTTATCTGGCATACTGGTTGGTAGGGAAAAATGTTTATTCCCTGACTGGTTGGCAGTGGTTCCTGGATGTTGCTGGCTGTCACTGGATGAAATCAGTTGCAAAGAAGGTGCTGCACAAAATTGCGCTGGTTGCTAGCGGATTACCTCGGTTGCCTGTAATTTTTCAAGTTTGTCTGGATATACTCGCTAACATCTAACCAAGCGGTAATAAAACTTGAAATAGTACAGCCTCTGTGCCATTGCCAACATGTTTCCAGGTTTCAACACAACCAATTATAAGCAATTAAATGGAATCTGACCAGGCCTTTGTGACTGGGGCTTTAGCAATCATTTTCCAAGCAACTGCTACTACCTTCAGCAACCAGTCGGAATACTCATATCATACCAATGTCATTGCCAATTGGTCACAGATAAGTCTCTAAGCATGTGTGACAGGACCTTATTCACTTGACCATATATTGTCACCATGATTGGCACACATCCAAAATGGCGGAAAAGTTAATGTCGCCTAATTACTTGTAAAGTGTCTACAAAAACTCAACAGTCAGATATTTTGTTCATCCAATCATTTTTTGAAGTAGTTCTTAAAAACATTCATTTTGGGTTGTTTGAGGAACTGTTGGCCAGTTACTCCACAGCTATGGCTGAATCTTCAATGTAACAGAAGATAAATGGATCATCTGTCAACGTGCTAATTATACTAGCAAGCTATCCTAACTGCTATTTTTTGCTATTTTCAAGCAGCTACGACTTTCTTGTTTGAAAGGTTGCCCCGGTTTGGATTTAAAGTTTTTTTTTAAGTGATTTACCACAAGTGTCTTTTATGCAGAGATTTTCTCACAACAACATAAAGAAGTGTCTACTGACATGCTAACTATATAGCTAGCTACACTGACTGCTTGTTAGTTTTTAAAGCCTCTCAGACTGTGGCTTGCTTTCCCTAATTTGTGCTTTCTCTGTGTAGTGTTTTGTTGATAGGATTGGTTGTGTAACCGATAGTAGATAGACACTGATAAAGAGATGGGTCATCCAATCACATGCCAAGGTTTTTTGAACGTGCCCCCTTTCGAAATTGTATGCACAGATGACTTTCCAGATGGTTCTTTTTAATAAAGATCAAATCAAATCTGTCAACAATTTTCAAGTTTAAATATATAAAGAAGTAGACCTGATAGATTACTGACATTCGGAACCACAGTTAAAGCAATGAGAATATAGCTTGGTAATATACTTTGGAGCAGTTTGTAGCTATTGTATAAACTGTAGCATTTTTCTGCTGTGTTTTCCATCAAGGGAAAGTTCCACAAGCCTCCCGAACTATTTTTACCCACAAATTCAAACCAAAAGTAGACAATCTGGCAACACTGGTTTGCATGCTTTTGTGTAGCCATCAAAGCAAAGGTCCCTAGAGTTCTGAATATTATGTAACATTGCCTGTGTATTCCAGTCTCCCCTGGTGTTTTTAGGCTGCAACAAAGTCCCTATTTTCCTTGTAAAGACATCAAAGTTTGTCTTTTTCAATCTTATGTGCCTAATATATAATATGTGCCCCAAAGTAAAGAGCTTCATGTAAGCAAGAAAGAATTTCTGATTAGTCAGAAGTTGTCGCTCTGCATTCAGCCTCACCCCTGCTTGCATCACCATCCAGACCAAAAGTCTGAGCACCAGTACATCAGCAGCTCACTTTGAAACATGCAGCATGTTTTTTTGTGAACAAGTGATCATATCTGCAGTCTTTATGACGAGTATGGAGCCAGCTGCAGCTCTGTTTGCTTGCTGTTATCTAATCACAGTTTCATCCTTTGCATGTCAAAAAAGCAAGAGCAAAAAGCCTCATTCTTGAGATGACATTTGCCTTTCTGAGTTTCTTTTTTTCCAATCTATGGCAATATTTCCTTGAGGCCTGTTCTTGTTTTGTTTTTTTTATGCTGGGATGTAAACCAAAAAAATAAAAGAATAGTATCCTCCTTTCCCTCAGAAGCTGAGTTTGCATAAGCTATAAAACCTCTGGAAATAATTGAACTGACTCTTTGGTTTAATTTATTTTTAGAAATGTTACTAATTATTCTAACTATAAGAGATATAATTGCTAAAGGACCGGCAGATCAATGCGAGTGGCAGATTACTTTATGGCCCTTTTATAAGAGTAATCACCATCTCCCGCTTCACAACCCTGGTTCGATACAAAGAGCCTTCTGTTGCCCAGGAGGCCCCTACACCAGTTTTCATTAGAAGCTCATTTAATATTCATGGAAAAGTTGGTAAAGATTTCAAAACAGGCTGTTGCCCTTCTAACCTCTGCTTGTTCTGCTGCAGGCTTATGTAACTGACAAGCCGCTGAAACTGTCCCCTCTGCATAACATGAAAGATATTTCTGGTATGAATCAGCATACTATGCGCCATATGTCGCCATGATTGTTTTTTGATGAATATTACGCTTTCTTGTCTCTTAAATAAAATGCAAGATAAGCCTGCTTATCTGTGGTATGGCAGAATTTTTTTTTTAGTTTTAGACAACAAAAATAAAATCAGGTTAATGTGTGAATATGTGCCTTCTTCCCAAAATCCCTGCCTCAGATGCTGTTGTGTACCTCTGTGCTGTCAGGCAGGTTTGTCCTGTAGGTTTTGTCTCTGCCACTTTGTCTCCCACCACCTCCCTGTGGAGTGAGTGGCATGCACACAGACGAGGAGAATTACCAGCTACGAAACAAGCACCATCGTGGGAGAAGATTCACTCTGTTGCCCTTTGATTGCTTTTGTGTTACAGTGGGGGTCAGCGGCGAAGGGTGTCTCTCGGGGCGGCTCTGCTGCAGAATCCAGAGCTGCTCATCCTGGATGAACCAACAGTGGGAGTAGACCCTGTGCTCAGATCGAAGTATGTATAACCCATCTGTCTTCTCCTGTATCATGCAGCACACGTGCACTGTTGTTTTCCAGGTGATGTCACCAGATATTTTCCTGCATAGAGAATTTTTTTAAGGCACCAGAACCAAAGGAAGATTATTAGCAGTGTAAGATAGGTTTTTTTTTTTTTTTGCCACTTTTGTTAGTGAGAGATTTTCATAATTCATGTATAATAGATCTTTTCATTTATCACATAGTGAGAAATAAAAGAAAAAGTAGTTGATTCCAAAGGGCCAAATAGAAACCCTGCTGTCAAGCACAGCTAGAAAAAGATCATAAACTAAAAAAAGACATCATATTAACAGATTTATAAGATTGTATCACTTTCACTTTCTTTTTTTAAATCAATGTTAAATAATATGACAAAGTCTCTGGCATGTGCACCAGTTCCAATCCCTTAAGAAGTCCTTACAAAAACTTCTTTGTGATTTTTATTTAACATTTATACAATAAATAATACTATAAATGTTATCTTTAACCAAGCTGATGACTCTAATGCAGGACACCACTCAGTAAAGGTTTGCAGATTTTACTACAAAAGTCAGAGAATATTGCAAGGAGGGAAATGGAGAATCCTGAGGTGGAAGGCTGAGATGCAGTGGTACTAGAGGCTTGGCAAGTGAGCTGGCGGGCAAGTCCACCCCTAAAGACTCCGACACACTTGACCAGACACACACACCCTGGGAAAGAGAAGCCAATAGAACACAAGAAGATGAACCAGTTCAAAACTTATGTTTGCAAGGGGTAGCCAATCAGATGAAGGTTACTTAAAGGGAGGGGGCAGGAAACCCAGCATGAGATAAAAAAAAAAAAAAACAGTTGTGTTTTCCTATATTATCATGAAATATCTGTTTTTCCAGTTTCCTCTCTTTTGAGAGCCCACAGGCATCTTTATATCTTTATATATATATACAAAAGTTAACACTACAGTAAAATGAAATTTCCACTAAGACCTCTGCATGGATTTAACATTCTCTCTCTTATTTACTCAACAAGATGGCCAATATTTAATAAAGTTTTGATAAAAACTACACCCATTTTCATGCATCGATAAGCAAACATTGGTGAAAGCATACTGTACCCCCTGAGTGTGTTACTCCAGTGTCATTGTGTAATCACAAAGCCTCTTAAGATCAGACTGCTGGCAGCGAAGCTGTTGCTGGCACAGCTGCGATTTTTAAGCAAACTCCATTACTGAGTGGGTCAAGTGTTTCAAGGATTTCTTCTGTCTTTTTTCTAGGATCTGGCATCACCTGGTAGAGATTGTGAAGATGGGAAAAGTCTCTGTTATTATTACCACACACTACATAGAAGAGGCCAGGCAAGCCAATGTGGTGAGTAAAGAAGTTGCGCGAATAAATGTGAACATGTTAAACACATAAATTAAGTGAAAATGGAACATATTCAGTAGAAAATTGGTTGAGGAAAGCATAACATGCACACTTGTGAAGTCCTGTTTTACTCCTCATAGAAAAACAAGGAGAGTATTGACATTTACTCATTTATAATATCCCCCAGCTCCTGGGTATGAATGTGTATGTGATTGGGTGAATGAGCCTTGTAGCAGGAAGAGCTCTGAGTACTCAGCTTGAGTAGAAAGGTGCTATATAAGTACCAGACCATTTACCGCTTTATGAAAAGCACTAGAAATAAATAAATAAGTGATCACTAAAACACCAAAATAACCCCCCTCTGGAACAAAAACATACTTGATGATGATTTACTTGTGATTGTATTTGCTTAAAAAGCAATAGTAACCTGGAAGTTTCAGGAAGTTTGAGCACATGCCGGAGATGATGACGGTGTAATACCAGCCATCTCCTGGCATGATGCTTACAGTATGTTTGGTTTAAATTTGGTTACAGTCACAATCCCCCTCTGTTCCTTAGTTTTTATTTGTTTTCTTCCTTTCTCTTCCTTCTTTCTTTGTCTCTGCCATCTCTTTTTAATTTTAGTCATTGATACTTGTCTGTTGTTACTTCCTGTTTTTGACAGTTATTTTTCTACATTTCATTGTGGTTTTACTTCCTGCATTATTTCCTTTCCCTCCTTTGTTACTGTTTGTCCAATACCTTTCACACCCGGGTGTGTCTTTTCCTTTGTCAGTTTTTCTGTTTCTCAAGTTCCTCATGCTCCTTTTGTTGATTCCTGTTTCGTTTGTTACTCTATAAATCCTTTGTACTTTTGGGATTTTCTTGAATCTAAAGTTCAGTAAAGGTTCACTTTTAGGTTCTCCCGTCTGTAGGAAAAACATAAAAATAATTTTATTTTAAACTTAAGATTAAATGGTTGGTTGGCCTGGAAGTTGAACCTTTGCAACAGAAGAATGAAATATTTGCTTAATACTTTGCATACTCCACCCTGTCAACAAACAAATCCAGGTGCTATAAAGAAAACATAGAGAACTGAAAGCCAGGCAGGCACACACAGCCATCATCTCTTTGTAAACCATAAGCCTTATAGAGTAGAGTCGCTCTAAAGGTCAGCAGGGCTTTCCAGACTTTAGCTCCTCATATTTACAACATATTTCACTCATGGTGAAACTAATGCTTGGCTCAGCACAAATCCATTCATTCACTGAGTTCATTCATTGTTTCACCAGTAATCTCCTTTAAATATAAAGTCTGTAAAACCACATTTTTTCAGTATAAAGTTTATACTCTCGATTTAGGCACAGGCATCATATTCGCCTGTGCATAGCCTATGAAATTTTGTTTGCAAATGCATAAATTTGTGCAATGAATTTGTAAAAACACGGATGCCATTTTGTGTAAATTTAACTCAAAGACTGGAAACAGATTGGGCATGGACTATATGGGGACGTTTTTTTAAAGCTGAAGCTGTTGGTAAGGAAATGTAAAACACAAAGAGCAGTTTTGAGAATACATGCTGTTTTCACTGTCTCTACCTTTGTGTTATAATGAGCTAATCAATAAATTGCTGAAGAGCTGAAGAGGTTTACACAGTAGCTCGTGTAACCACAAGTGTCAAACAAAGAGCCAAACATTAGATAATACCTTCATACTTAAACCTATACTTGTACCACTATTGTGCTGCTAATAGTTCTACACAACAGTACAAAACAACCGATTGATTCATTGATTGGTTTTCTATTAGTTGAACGTAACCTGTAAGGTCTCTCTTCTCTTAGTATCAGGTAAACATGTAGAAATCTTACTTTTTATAAGATTTTAGAGTAATTTCATCAGTCTCTCACAACATTGGCACAATCTTCTTTACAGCGTCATTTACAGTTCTTTGAGGTTTGCAGGCATTCATTTATGCATAGCTCTCTTTAGGTCCTGCCACAGCATTTCAGTCGGGTTGAGGTCTGGAGTTTGACCGGGCTGTTGCAACATCTTTGTTCTTTTCTTTTTCAGCCATTCTTTCATAGATTGGCTGGTGTTCTTGGGATCATTGTCCCATTGTATGAGCAAATTTGGGCCAAATTTTAGCTAGCTGACAGATGGCCTCACATTCAACTCTAGAATACTTCCACAGTGGAGTTCCTGGTCTGCTCAGTGACTGCAGGGTTCACGGGTCTTTTGGCTACAAAACAAGTCCAAATCGTTGCCCCTCCACCACTGCGCTGACAGTATGTATGCCGTATTTGTGCTCATGTGTTGAATGTGGTGTTGGCTGAACATCTCCACTTTGCTCTCATCTGTCCAAAGGTCATTGTTCCAGTAGTGTTGTGGTTTGTTCAGATGCAACTTTGAAAACCTAAGCTGTGCTGCCATGTTATTCTTGGAGAGAAGAGGCTTTCTCCAGGCAACCCTTCCAAACAAGTCATGCTTGTTCAGTCTTTTTTCTAATTGGACTGTCATGGACTTTAACATTTAACGTGCTAACTGAGACGTGGAGTCTGAGATGTACCTCTTGCGTTTTTCTGCAGTTTCTTTGATCATTGTCTTACCTTTGGGTGAATTGCTGGGATGCCCACTCAAGAATTTTGTGGCCATTTGTTAACGCAGTGCCGAGGTGTCACCTGTCATAGAAGTGGTCACATTTGCTAATCAGTTAATCAAGTTTATTTGATTGGCTGCACTTGGCTGCTACTTACTCTCTTAATTCCATTGTTTTTCCAAAGTTTTCTAACTTTTATTTTCACATGACTGCAAATTCACCACTGAAGCAAGGGCAATGGAAGGTCAGGTAGGAGTTTTGTGATGGTAGGAATTCCACAGGAATTCCACAGTCAGAGGTGGTGATGGTGGCTTGACACAGGTCTCACTCAGGAGTACAGAGTTCCAAATGTTCTGACTCGGAGGAATGACCAGAATTTGAAGTGAACATTACCGTGACCCAATTAAACCTATTGTTATATAACATATTTACCTAAGTATATTGTGTTAATTATGCTAAAAATCTCTACTATGATAGGATAAAACAATGTAGGGATAACATTTTTACATCAGAAGGCAATGGTGGGTCAGATATGAATGTAAACTACCCAGCTTGTTGGCGGTGGCATACAGTTGCCTCACATTTTAGAGCTGATGCACAACGAAACAATGTTTCGTTGTGCATCTTGATTTTAATTCAGATTGGGCTAAAGATTTAAAAGCTGTTTACAAAGCTTGTAGTCGAGTAAATTCTTCCTACTGAAAGATTTTACTGTCACAAAGTTCAAGCACTTTATCTGTGTCACAATCACTATAACCTGGATCCAGAAAGTCTCCACTAAAACCAGTCTGCCCACTCAGTCTTCTCAGCCATGTCTCCATTTTCACTTAAAACGATATCTTGGCTAGTTGGCTAACAAATCCACTGTTTGGCTTATCCTGATTTACCTCTCTGATACAACTTTAGAAGCTTATTCAGACAGCTGTGTGTTTTGGCTCCCTGACAACAGCTATATGCGATACACTTTGGATTTCCAGTAAGACAAGAATACATTTTGACATTTCTTTCACAGAAGATAAAAACCACACTTAACACTCACTTAACAACATTTAGTGTGTGTGTGTGTTAGGTTTTTATTATTTTACATGGTAACTTAATGTGCATTCACGCATAACAATTATTTATCTATAACTAAATAAATTATTGAATTATAAATATATGATTATTTATTAGTACCCTATTTATTTATAACTAAATAAATAATTGCCAAGAAAAAAAAATTAAGTCACTCATTTTAAAAAGAGAACCTCTCTAAGCGCTTCAGCATCTCTTCTTTCTTTTTCCCGTCGTACAGGTCGGTCTCATGCGACATGGCCGGTTGCTGGCTGAAGGTCCCCCAGATGCCGTCATGAAGCAGCACTGTGCAACAGTGAGTACTCTCAAATCCCAGCAGACTGTGTGGGTGCCCAGGGGCGCTGGTAGTCAAGGCATGGAGGTTGTTTAGGTTGTGTTTTGCTTTACATCATTTTAACATGAATAAAAGTTAACAGTTTTTCCTCTTGCAATTAAAAGTATGGCTGTGGCACGCTCTTGTAGTAAACTGTCCAAATACACAGGAGGCTAAAAAAGGTTATATTTTGGTTGTCTTGTGAATTTTAACCCATATTATCTGTCCTGCAGACCCTGGAGCATGCCTTCCTGCAGCTGTGTGAGACGTCAGACCAGGTCGGCTCTAAACGCGATTCCAGTCCTCAAGATGGAACGTTAGAGAAAAGCCAGTCATTTGAGAGTGGGAAGGATGAGAGTCAGCCAATTCTTGGAGTCGGATCTCCACCTGCAGAGGAAAGCCTCAAATGTTCAGGTACTGACATGTAGTGTGTTTTCTTTTTCTACCTGTGCATATCATTTAGAACTGGGACAGGAATTTTATAGCAATTCTCTAAAATCAGCTGCTTCTGACATCAAAAAGTAAAGGTATGAGGAGTTGATGATAAATAAAGTGGAGGCACAGATTAAGGTGAAAATTTTAACCACTGCTGTTTTAAAAATATAAGTTGCAGTCACTTATATTGCATTTTTGTGTTCAGTGGACTGGAAGGTGAGAGCCAGAGACGTGCTGCCGAAGTGGAGGAACATCGCAGCCCTGATGATCAAAACACTGGTGCGGATGAAGAGAATGCCAGGGTATGATGCAGTTAACAGAAGTTATTTGTCACTGTCTATAAGTAACCAGTTCATGACACTTTATTTTCTACTCTGTGCTGGCAGCTCTCTGTGTTTCCAGTTCCTGCTGCCTGTCATCCAGATCTCCCTTATCTGCCTGTGTGTCGGAGGAGATCCAAAGGGCATCCAGGTTGCTATAGTGAACAATGAAACCTCCCCCTCTGCTTTCAGCCAATCATTCCTCTCCTTCCTGGACAACTCGAGTGTGCAACAGGTATTTGTTTTGGCCCTGAGAGATATGAATCCACATCAGCTGTGATGACCTTTGGATTCTGAATTTGTTGACTTTTCCTTTGTTACTGTAAATCTGCTGGTAGGTTGCACGTGAAAAAGTGAGTAAGAACAATTTTCATAGTAGCAGACTTCTTTCTCAGCTGTTAAAATCTATTTTCACTCTTAAGCAAATGAGGTTCACAGAGGAACAAACACCAGGACTTCCCATTTTTAGGAAATCATTGAAGAGGAAAGATTGTTTCTCTCTGCAACAGAACCATAGCAGTTCAACAAACTGTAACATACATAATGTGCAGAATCTTTAATTGATTTAGTCTGACCTTGTGTGGCATATGGTGAAGTTCAGACTGGTTGAGGAAACATGGTGTAGAATATGGTCAATCCAAATTTGAAAACGAAACTTAAAACATAGAATGAATTGAACCTGCTCCTTTTTTTTTTATCTGCAGGTGAACCTGTCCCACAAAGAAGCTTTTGAGGGAATCTATAATGGAGAGTACTGGGGTGTAATCGGCTTTGGCAAGAACTTCACCAGCTACCTGACTAAACGGTAAGGGACAGAGCATCATAGACTGAGCTGATATGCTGGATCAGCATCTGCACAGGACAGTACTGATGTTATGACTGCAAAACATGTCTGCACTCAGTGTTCATTGCCATCATGTTACTCTAGAAAAAAATGATCGACATGCCTTTGAAATACAAAGATGTGGGCTGAATAGCCACATTGGAGAGGTCAGAATAGATGAGTTGAATAAAACTGCATTGTGTTGACCTAAATGTTTGACATTTTTCTTGGTCAGATTAGCCAACATTTCAGCAGAAATCTTATTAATCCCAAATATGCTGAAGAGAATGTATACATATAAAGCACACTTCTCTGGAATGACCTCACACCACGCTTCATTAGAGCTGACAAACTGTTATCTCCATGAAGATCAAATAGACTTACTGTGGATAATATCAGCATTTGCATGCTGCCAACAACTTCAAAACACAACAGATACACAAATTCTAAGTAAGTACATAAAACATAAACAGATGTCGCTATGCAAACAAGACCCAATGCTTGTTTTTGCCCTCGTGAAGGGAAAGTTTTCAGTCATACAGGGAAGCAGCAGTCAAACTGAGCTGTTGTGATGGTTTTATTGCATGTAATGAAAACACAGGGTTAAAAGATAAATTATTGTGTTGCTGTGGACACAGTGGACACAGTACAGTGTGGACTTTTGATCTGACTTTTTTATTTTGACTAGCAAAAACCTGCCCTATGGGAGGCCATCAGCAAACGTGGTACAGTTAAAGTTGAGAATTTTAAACAAAGAAATTAGAAACATGTAACTTAAGAAAAGGCAACATTGTATACGTGGTATCGTTCATATCATCGTAAGCTATTTATGCTGATTGTTATACATATCTTTTCTGTTATTTGTACATGTTGATCTACCAAAAACTGATAAGCATAAATAGCTTAGCTACTGCTAAATTACTAAATATGATTTCAAGCACCGTTTAAAATCACACGTTTACACGGTCACTTAAACAGGAAACGGCATGACTTTCAACAGGCTTTTTTTACACGTCAGACACTTTACCCCTCACAAAAGGGGGTTTTAAATTTAAGAACAGAAATTTGGATGTAAATTATTAAAAAGCCAAGGCAACCTCAAGGGAAATGAAAGGCCACACCTGGCGATTACTTGCAGCCTTTTATGTCAGTGGTGGTTCTTTGGACGTAGTATGCGTCAGCATCCAGAAATTCAATTCAATTCAATTCAATTCAATTTTATTTATATAGCGCCAAATCACAACAACAGTCGCCTCAAGGCGCTTTATATTGTGTAGTAGATCGTACAATAATAGATACAGAGAAAACCCAACAATCATATGACCCCCTATGAGCAAGCACTTTGGCGACAGTGGGAAGGAAAAACTCCCTTTTAACAGGAAGAAACCTCCGGCAGAACCAGGCTCAGGGAGGGGCGGCCATCTGCTGCGACCGGTTGGGGTGAGAGAAGGAAAACAGGATAAAGACATGCTGTGGAAGAGAGACAGAGATTAATAACAGGTATGATTCAATGCAGAGAGGTCTATTAACACAAAGTGAGTGAGAAAGATGACTGGAAAGGAAAAACTCAATGCATCATGGGAATCCCCCGGCAGCCTACGTCTATTGCAGCATAACTAAGGGAGGATTCAGGGTCACCTGGTCCTGCCCTAACTATATGCTTTACCAAAAAGGAAAGTTTAAAGTCTAATCTTAAAAGTAGAGATAG